>VDFB02001463.1:0-36889 GCA_007258455.2 Sequoia sempervirens | reverse complement strand
AAACAAAGGCTTGATTCTCTTTGGATCTAGTTCTAGGGTGGGCACCTCAAAATCAGTCATCAACTTAAAATATTTTGCACTATCCATCCAATGCTCAGCAGCCCACTCGTGATCAAGTTCAAGGTCATGCAAAATCTTCTCAAGAAATTCTTTTCTGTATTCCAAGTTCATTAAACAAGTTTCCACTTGCTAGTGATCTTCTTTCACCATTTCCATCTCCTTTTCCTAGATATCTCATGGAAGCTTGAGGATACACTCCAACTTAGGATAAGTGATCATGTATGTTTCCGAGAACTCCTTACAGGTGCTCATCATATCTTCTATATCTTTTCCCAAGGTCTGATACCTATTATACATTGCGACTGCATAGTCAATTCCCTTATCACCACTGGATATCACTTTGTTGAACCAATCAGACATGGTCTTGGTCCAACTCTTCCTTTTCTCCATCTTATTGATATCTTCTTTTGAGAGCAATGAGGGTAGCATTGATGATTCTACTGGAGTCTAATCTTCCATGGATGTTCATTTTTTAATATAGGAAGTCAAGTTTTCCACTTGCACTTTTAGCTCCTCTTTGGTGGATTGGTCTTTATTCATCTACTGGACGATAGTGGAAGTGTACCCCTAGAATTCATCTATTTTTTGCTCATGGTTTGCTAGGCCTAGATTAATCATGGATATTTGATATTCTTACCCTTGCACGGTTCCTGTACCTCCACCAATTACTGGAGTGGCAACCTGTAGTGTCTGAGATTCAAAAGCATCCACCATGATGTGTGAGCGGATCTTGGGCTTCTACTCCTTTCTAGTTCTCGTTTGTGCCCAAGCCAAAATTTCCTCTAGCCGCGCTTTTGGGTCTGCAACAATGGGAGATTTCTTGTTCAACTACTGCTCCAGCTAGTCAGGAACCTAACCTTGGGTGATTAATGATCACCTTCCTCTTCTTGCTCATGTCGAGGTTGATCCTCCTCATCACTTGGAATTTCTCCATCATGCTTTTCTTCTTCACTTGGTTCCTTTTCATGGGTGACTTTCCTTTCGACATTAGTTCCAATAATCTCCACATTGGCATTTTCTTCAATGACACTTTCTTCTTGGGGCACCCTTTCTTCCTCTTGTGCAATCTCAACATTGTGCCCAAGCTTGAAACTCCTTTCTTGGGAAACTGTATCTTCTCATTTTTCTTTCTCTTCCTCCCTTTCTGGAGGTATCTCTTCTTCTTGAACCAGGCCCTTGTCTTGGTTGATTAGTGGAGGCTCTTCGAGTATCTCCACATCTATTTCAATATCCCCTTTTTCTTCCTTGGATCAGTGCTTCTCAGGGTTAGCCTCTTCATCTGCATCCTTAAGTTGATGGGGTGACTTTGGGTGCTCAAAATAATCATCCCAATTAGAATCTTTGAGCTCATCAACTATATCCTTTGTAGCCTCCCTATATTGCTTTGTGTGGTGTCTTTCTATCTCTTCTGAGATCTGCATAGTGGCCTCCATTTTCAGTGGCTTGGTAGGTGGTAGGGGAAGAGGTAGGGAAACAACAATTTGAGCCATAAGAGCTTGAACCTAGGGGTCAAGGATCACCCTAGAGAGTTCAACAAGTACATTCTACATAAATGTTTTTAAAGCTTGTGGCAGGACAGGTGTCATAGAAATTGAGGGCATAGATGGTGGCAGAGTAGAGAACATGGGAAATGGAGGCAGGAGTGAGGACGACGATAACGAGGAAGTAGTAGATGAGGAGGAGTCAAGTACTAGTACTGGAGAAGTCGGTGAGACAAAGGTGAGGTGGATTGAGATGTCCACCATAGGCGGAGATGGGATGGGCAAAGCCTAAGAAGTGGAAGGTGGAGGAGTGGCAACGGTAGTAGTGGAAGCAGGAGTGGAAGTGGGAGCAGACGTGTTATGTGGTGAGCGTAGATGCTTAGTTTCTTCCTCTTCACAGTGTTCCTCCTCCTGAATGGTGGGAATCTTAAACATGAACATCCCCATTCTCCTCGCCCTTTTAGATGATTTCCCCTTAGTCAACTTCTTGGAGTGCATCCTTCCTCTTTTTAGATCTTGTGGTTGGTGGGGACTTGGGAGCTTCTTCTGATGAGCCAGTGGCTATGCCACTATCAGTATCACTTTCAAGCTCATCCTTGAGCTCACCATATAGCTTCATGCCCTATTCCTTAAGTTGAACAATTTGTGCATCTACCCATTTCCTTGTTCTACTTCTTCATTCCAATGAATGACAGGTAGGGGTTAGTTGGCCAAAACATTGTATCTATCATCAATAATATTGTCATCCTCCTCCACTATCTGATCAAGCACGAGGAATAGATTTACCGACTTCACAAATTGGGCTATCATTCTCATATAGTTCCTCATTTGCACTTCCTTGTCATTACTGCAATTGGCCTACAAGTCCTTGAGCCTCCCAACCCATTTCTTTAGCTTTCCATGAGGATCCACCCTTCCTCGATCTGTTTGGGGGTCCAAGTTGTACTCTGCAAGCTCCTTATTTGAGTATTCAACACATTGGGCGGTGAGGAAAGAGTACATTCCTTGCCCAAAGGTCAGGGGATATGGAATCTCACCTTGATTCTTGTTACTCAATAATGTGTGGGAAGTGTGCAGTTGTCAAGAGACTTCCAACAAGATTATCTTGTCATTGGGGTAGTGTGGTAACCGGTAGGGTCTTCCTGAGAACCCTTCAACTCTGATGTAAGTAAACTTCGGGAACTAGATGAACAAACATCTGAATCCCCTTATGAAGGCCTTCGCATTGTGTGACACCCTCCTCTCAAAATCTACTCCTAGGAGTCTGATTACATGTCCAATGAAGGCATCATTTACTCTCCTATACTTCTTCTTGAAGTTTCTATATTGAAGTTGAGGATAGTAGTCATAAAATTTAATATCTCCCTTCTTTTTCCCCAATGGGCCTTTACAAAAGAGTCATTTATATGGTAATTTCTCTGTGAGGAGGTAGACTAGATATGAGGTCATGTAAAATTGAGAGGTTTTCTTTACAACCATAAGTTGATCGTGCATATTGTCACTAATCATTTTGGCCTAGTGGAACTTGGCCTCACCTCAGATGGTCTCCTCTATGAAGTAGAACACCCACTCTTCGAAGAAGGAAACCATTGGCAGGCCCATTACTCTACTTAGAAAAGTAACTAGGTCATGGTACTCCTTGAAGAAATCGCTTCTGAATAGTTTTTGGGGTACCTTGTTGGAATTTCTCTTCTCCTTCAACCAATGTTGATTGATTGTTCTTTTGCATGCCAGGGGGTCTTGTTTCCACATGCCTTTGGAAAATTCCTTTTCTACCTCTTCCATCTTATCAAACTTCGAGATGTCGAATGTCTTGTCAATAGACCTGGCAAACAAGTCTGCCAATACTTTTCCATCTTTATCAATGATTTTTCTGTTGGAGTGGTAGCACTCCTGAAAAGCCATGACCAGTTCAAGGGAAATTAGTGCTGGAGGGAAGTCAGTTGCCTTTGTGAGGCCACTTTACTTGATTCATTAGGCATCTTCCATAGTAGGGTTGGCCATCACCCTTTGCTTGAACTTATCAATATTCACATGTCCCAATCAGAGGCAAGCTTAGAGGTGAACTACACCCCGTGTAATTAATACTTCATTTATTCCTTTTCCTCTTTTCACCTTGGCCTTCTTCCAGGCTTATTTTCCTTATCTTCCTTTGTCGTAGGCTTGGCTTATGTTCCCTTAGCTGGTTCCATAAATCCTATAGACATGGAGCACAGTAAGTGATTTTACATATAACGAGGAAAACATCAACTAAACTCTGCAAATTCAAGGTTAGATCCATCCCTACATCATTAAAAGGTCATAAAATTCATCATTGTTTAGCATTTAGAGTTCATTTAGACCATTTGGGTGAATGCAGGCTCAGGGATGCAGGTTTCCCCTAGGGGGAAGTCATCAGAAGCAGCTAGGAGTAGGACGACGTTGGGGTGGCAGAGTTCTACAAGCATCCGCTCACAGTGAAATTTTCACATAGTTCATTTGGCGATCAAATTTCTTATAAAATGATTAGGAATGTGTGGAAATTAGCTACAAGGCACTTGAAGTTGTTGGATTAGGCTTCGACGTTATTGCAGATTTGAGGCATGCGGGCACCACAGGGCGGAAAGAAATTGAGGATTAGCTATTAAGTAGTTGTGTTCAAGGCACGACGACCTGCATATGGAAGTTTGCACTGTGAAACCTATAGAGGACTTGGACATCAGGGAGTTGTGCCTTAGAGTTTCATCATTTTTTGGGACTGTGGAGGTAAATTGTCGAGCTGCGATTATATCTTTTCCAGTTAGGAATAACCTCAAAGGGATAATGGTCTGCATAGTCAGTCCCACAAATGGTGCTCAAAATTAGGTTTCATTCCAAGAGGATTTGGAGTTCAACAGAAGGGAAGTCGTCCCATGGGGTCCATAGTATGAGAGGACGTGAGGACTCAAATGCTAGATAGAGACAATAGGGAGACAAAGTTCCAACGAAATCTACCCATAAGGGCTTGCCCACAAGGAATGTTGACTTGGTGTTCACTTGAAAGGTTTTGGAGCCTTGACGACAGATGTTGTGGAACTCGTAATACGGGACGGCGTCAAGGTTTTGCCGCTAAACAATGGGAAGGGGATGGCAGCTACTCGTGGGTGGAATCTTGCATGGAGATTCCTACAAAGGGTTGATAACTTAGCCGATTTTCAACAAAATTCTCCAACATTAATAATGATAGCTGGGGTGATGTGTGGGCCACATGATAGTGCCTACTAAGGATTTTGGACTCATCAGTTCTTGTTTAGGTTTGTTCAATGATCAAGACGGTGACCCTATGTGTAGCATAGGCACTATGAAGGGATGGTGAGGTTTAGCCTTTAAAGAATGGTGTTCGTGTAGTGGCCTTCTCATGGAAAAATTCCACATGCATGGGTCCACATGAGTTCGAAGTCCAACAAGTTTTCTCAAAGTTATTCAAGTTATGCTCTGCGCGGATGTGGGTTCAAGATAGCAGATGGGCATGGGATTCTTGCTGTCAAGAAACAACCTTGATAAGACAAAGACCCGCATACAAAACATGTGAAACCCCAAGAAAGGTTATCTTTTTTCATAGAATTCCCATGTGGGAGTGAGGTGAGCATAGACCTTCATTTTAAATGTTTTTTAAATTTTCCCTTAAAATATGAAAACAGGGTTTGGAAAATTTAGGTTTTAAACCATTAAACCTAACTGTGGAGTTGTTTCAACAATATACAGATTACACAAAGAAATGGTTAACATGGGTCCATACCTTTAGATCGTGTGTTAAAATTGATGCGAATCTGGCTTGAGTTTGCTGCAAATCTTCATGCGGGCGGGAGCTCTACCTTTTCCTCTCTCAAAATTCAAACTGCAAGGGTGAAAATGATAGGTCTGGTGCCTCCTATTTATAGGAATTTTGACATTAATGGCGTGCATTTAATACCTAGTATGGCGGCAGGTCAGGTTGGTGGGGTTTGTGGAAACCCAAGTCAGGTCTGACATTGGTTACGACACAAGCAATAGAGATGAATGCGAGATCCGGTATGTGGGAAGACTCCCAAGCTTGGCTACTAGCCAGTAGTAGAGTGATAATGATGATCCGCAAGAGGAGACCCGCGAATGCGGGTCCATTAGGCCTAAAGGACGCAATGGAAAAAGACAAAGGGAAACCCGCAGGTCTAAACCCACAAAGACAAATGACTCAACAGATTTTGGGTAAGTGAATTTGGTCAATTGGAATGTGTTGACTTTACTACATGTGACCAATCTAAGCTCAAAAATAGGGGCACACAAAATGAGGCAAAGACAAAAAATGAATCGGCGAAGGCGAAAAGGGAAAGAGGGGGTCCCTGGCCTGAACGGGGCGTGTGTTCTATAGGCACATCAAATGGCGACTCTGTTGGGAGAATGCTCCTAAGTGTTCTAAGGGTAAGGATTCATGCGGAACACAGAATCTACGGTTTGACAGACCAAAATCCAATTTCCCTGAATAAACTAAAGACTTGAAAAGAACAAAATCCTTGGTTGAATGAAATCAAAAGAATATCTTAGAAGTGTGTGTAGTGAGTTCATTCCCCTCCCTCAAAGACCACATAGGACAACAATCAATCAACCAAGACAAGCTACATAGATTATCTAACCCCAAAAGTAACCTAGACATTGCTCTATTGCCAATCAGGCGTCTATAGCCCCGACATAATTATTGTTGTGACCCCACAAATATTGCTCTATTGTCAGCCAGGCATCCATAGCCCCGATAGAGTTGCTCGCACACCCACATGGTTGCTTGTTTCAACATTTTCTTTCCTCTTTTCTTTTAATATTTTTTTTGGTACTTTTTTGCTCAATTGCATATGTATTGAAGCTCATAGTGGGCTTGGAAATCACAATGGTCACTAGAGTAGACTTGAGGATTTTCAATTTCCTAAGCCTCATAATGACTATCATGTAGCTCACCAAGAATACTTAAGATGTATTTCATGTGTAATCTGAGATAAGTGTGAAGGGATTCAAAGAAGGATTTTTCCCTAAATCAAGTTAGAGTTCGAGTAAGGAAAATTACCTCATGGGTGTAGATAGAAATTCATGGTAACTGATGAAGACTTATCCAAGGAACAAATGGGAGTGGGTAGCAAAGTAGGCCCTCTGTCAAGCCATACACAACCACCACATTAGAATAAAAAAACACCCTCAGGAAAAATAAAAGCTAGGAAAGAGAGTGAAAGTGAAGCAAAAGAAAATAACAAAGCAAAAAGGACCTACTCTAATTATGCACAACTATATACAAAGGGATGAGCTTGGACAGCTCAAGCAAGGGAATAATGCTTGAGGTACTGCCCATTGACAAGCAATAAGACATCCTCTCTAGTGAGGGTCTTAAGGAAAAAGACATTATCTCCTAAAATTTTAGAAATTTGAAAGGGGCCAAGCCAAAACTTGTCGAATTTTTCATCTCCCCCTTTCTTCTCATGGGATTTGTTCCAACAAAGGACTAAATTTGCAATCCTAAAGTCCTTAACTTTGACTCGGAGATCAAACCATCTCTTTACTACACCCTGGTGTTTGGAAAAAAATTCTATTGCTTGGTCGTGGACTTCCTCTAAATGAAACAATTCAGCCAGGTGGGCTTCTTAGTGTTCTCCCTCCTCATAATAAGTATTAATGAATTAGAGTGTGGGGGTCTTTAGGTGTACTAGGAAAATAGATTCTAGGCCATAGACAAGGTGAAATGGGGAATTTCCCAAGGCAACTTTATGACACGTGCGATCTTCCCATAGAGAAAAACACAACTAGGTGTGCCAGTCTTTTGGATTCTTATCAAGCAATTTTCAAATGACAATCAACAAGTTCTTGTTAGTATATTCAGCTAGGCCATTCCCTTGGGGATAATAGCTAGATGAAAATTTGAGTGCAATTCCGTAACCAAAGGCCCAACTAGAAAACTTAAGGGATGCTTGAATGCAGGACCATTATCACAATCCATAGCAAACGAATAACCAAAGCGATTTAAAATGAAACTTTCTAGAAAATTAGTAACTGCTTCAGTTGTACATTTCCTACACGTTATTGCTTTAGTCCATCTAGTGCAGTAATCAGTAGTGGTCAGAATACACCTATGGCCTATAGAGGATGGTGGGCTTACCAGACCAATGAAGTCGAGTCCCCATTGAGCAAAAGGCCTTACCTCCATGACTGGCTGGAGTGGGACAATAGCATTTTTTCGCCTGGTTGTAGTAGTCTGACAAACATGACAAGTTCTAACGTGGTTGTGTGCATCTTTGAATAGTGTCGACCAATAGTACCCTTCTCGTAGAATCTAATGAGTTGTAGAGGGACTAGACCTGTGGCCAATTCATTACTTATCATGAAATTGCTTCAGCACTTCAGCTGCTTCTTTTCTGAGACATCTGAGATAGATTCCTTCATGGTTCCTCTTGTGTAGTATGGCTCCTTGTAGCATATAGCTGCTACTCTTTAATCTCAAAGCACGTTTTTGTACTCCTTGCAGCCATGATGGGCACTTGTTGTTTAGCATATAGTAGACAATGTCATCAAACCATTGACCCAGAGAAACGTCCTCCAAGTGGTATTGTTGCATTGTAAGCCCGCGTCCTATTTTTGCTATTGTGCGAGTGAGGGCTTGCCCTCATACCAACCTCATGGGCTGAATATCCATGTCATATTCTTGTAGTAGCGTGACCCATTTTTCTCTTCTTTATCCTAACACATTCTATATTAGCAGGGTCTTAACTGTTGGATCTAGGACAATTACAAACACCTTGTTCTGTAAAATACAGTGCCAAAATTTCTTGACACCTCTTACCAAAGCATATTCCTGATTTTCAACATTGTGGTAATAAAGTTCTTCATCTTTCAGCAGAGCACTCATAAATGCAATGGGGTGCTCATTCCCTTCGTCATCTTTTTATGTTAACATGCTGGTGCACGAGTGATCTGAGGAAAAATAATAGATGTAGAATGACTTCAAATAGTCTGGACTGACCATATTACTGGGGCATCCACAATAGCTCTTTTAATTTCTTCAAAAGCATGTTTGGCTTCTAGAGTCCATTCTACCTTGGAATCTTTCTTAAGCATAGCATTTAGTGGCTTGACTATTTTAGCAAACCCTGTAATGAACTTCCTGACAAATTTAATCTTTCCAAAGAAAGACTTCATTTCCTTTTTGCTGCTAGGAGGCTGAATTTTTAGTATAGCTTGTGTGTGCTCCGGATCTATGGAAATCCCTTTCTCAGAAATCACGTGTCCTAACAATTTTCCTTCTGTCACCTTGAAGATGCACTTTTTCATATTTAATGAGATTCCAAACTCTCTCCACTTCTGGAAAACCTTGCACAAATCAGAGATGTGGTCTCCCCTCTTTTTGGAAAACATAGTGAGATCATCCATATATACGATGATGCATTTTCTGATGATATCTTTAAAGGCTATGTCCATAGCATGTTGAAATGTGTCTCATCTCAACTTTGGTACTGCTTGATTTTACTTTATGTGGAATTGGAACATGAATAAATGTGTGTGGTAGAATAATTGTTGTGAGGTTTGAATAAGAAATTAGGTGAATAATTATTTTATTTGAAAGATGAAATGCAATGGATGATATTTTATTTCAATAAAATGAAATGTGATGATTATTATGATGTAACATATAGAATGATATGTATTTCTTTAATTTATATTTTTTGACACTAATCTATTAATGGGTGCCTGAGTTTATATGAGATGCAGATTTGTCGAAGACCAAGAGTGTGGTTGAGGTAGAGGATGTTAGCCACCTGACATGGTTAAGTTGGAACGGATTCTCTCGCACACACACACCACTTGGTAATCATATAAATTGCATTTAGGAGGTTATTTAATTAATTGTTTATATTGTTTTACTTGCAATATTATTTAATTTAATTAGTGGTAAATTAAATGCATAGAAATAAAATAATTAGTTTAGTATATTTTTAGTTAATGTTTTATTTGAAGATTAAGATGTTATTTATTTTATTAAATTGAGGATAATGTGTGCATAGAAAACAAATCTTTCCTTATTTTAAAATCATATTTATTAGAAAACTTAGAATAAACTAAAATATAAGAAGATTTTCAAAAGCAAAGTGATAAGATAGAAAACAATAAAAATAGGAAAATATGAGCAAAGATGATTAAAAAATTAGAAAAACAAAAGCAAAATACAAAGCAAAATAAAACAAAATAAAGCTGGAAAAAAGTAAATAAAGTTTATAAAATTCTTTAATTCTCAACAAGAGCAGACATTTTGAATTATTATTTTCTTTCAGCTTTCATCATTTATCTTTCTGATTTTTTTTTTTGAAGCAAGCAAGAACGATTGATTTGGGTGAAATTGGGAAAAGAAGAATAGAACAAGAAATGACAACTAAATCAGAGCAAATTTATCAGATTAGCGTTGGACTCCAGGTTTTTAATTAATTATTATTCCATTGTGCTTTTAATTCAGTATGTGTGAATGAATGGCCGTATTGTGGAAGTTTGATTTCTTTATTGTTACCATTGGTGTATTTCAACTATACTCATGCATTGATGTTTTAATGTTTTATTTTCTATATAAGATTCAGCATCATGGCTATACTCTTTGAGTTTTCTTGCTCCTTTTATATATATATATATATATATTTATAAATATACATATATATTTATAAATATACATATATATATGTAAAAATTATATTATCTTATTGCGGAAAAATGTATCCGGTACAGAAAACAAGCCTTATGTTTAATGATTTAGTGAATTGCTACCTTTATCTCTCTCCTTCAGCCAGTATTGAAAATAATGTCATTACTCTTATATATACGGCAGCGTATTTTACATAATACCTTTGTGCATAAATATAAATTTCTGAATAGAAAATACAAATTCTAATTACTTAATCCCATATATATATATATATATACAAACACATCTGTATATATATACATATTATAAAATGAGTATACAAAAGTTTTACTGTTGTAAATTGTAATTCTTTATAATATATATATATATATATATATATATATATTTTAATATGTGAAATAGCATTGAAGATATTCACATTTTCTATGAAATCTGCTGAATAGAGGATGAATATTACTCCATTTTGAAAAAAACACACTGATTATTAGTGAATGGCAGTTTATTTTTTTATGAACTTGAAAATCTATTATCATTTTTCTGAATTGTATTTGCTAAGAAGAAATCGCTGCTTGCAGCCTGTAAGATATAAACATACTCATAAATATATATAAATATAGCTACATGTATATTTAAATTTATACATTGAAATTCTATGTTGCTGTAAATGATATTATATATTTAGAATTTTGTATTTGCTGCATATAATTTGATTATAGATTTGATTATAAATAATATCTATATATAATATGAGATTTTCATTATGTTTTTTTTAATGAATCTTTTCCTGAATATAAATGATATGAATGTATTCTGGGTTTTATTTCTATTTCTGTTTTAAATTGGAAACTTTCCTGAATATATAAATATATACATATATATATATATAGACTGAATTTTATTGAAGAGATATTTAATTCTGAGTTTTAGGAAGTATTTAAACTTGCTGAAAAAGTTATAAATCTGTAACTGTTCTTTTATTTTATATATATTATATCAATATCTACTTTGTGTATTCAACAAGATATGGTTTCTTATATGTTATATATATATATATATATATATATATATATATACATTGTAAGGCCCTAACATTAGTACAATAATTACTTCTCTTGTGCTTCTTTTAATAAGTGTCATTATTGTCGATTGGCCGAGTGGATTGATGAATTATGCAACTGGATCTGATATTTATAATTGATAATTGAATGTGGGCAAATGATACTCATAATATTAATAATAGTACATGACTATAAGTATCAATAATAATTTCATCATTTTAATAATTTTATTGATATTAATAATGATAATATGTAAATTAATATCGTTATCAATTCTATTACTACTATTAATATAAGGATTTAAACTATATATCGTTGCTCACATTGTTGTTACATACATTATGGATTTCACCATGAATAATACCAATTCACACTCTTGTGCTAGTATTATTATTAATCAAGTAGTATTAACATGAAAGAATTAATATAAATGTGTTTATTGATCAAAATGACAATAATACTAACTTCAACTACAAGTTCAACGTTTAATATTATGGTTGTAGTACTTTCTGCTAAATCTGTTGTAGCAATACATAATAAGGTGATTCTGGAATATCATGTTTGTGGGAACATAAATACAACATACCTATGAATCATAAGCGTTTCAAGTTCTTTCTTTCAAAACGAAAATGGTTTAAAACAATCAACATAGTAAATGAAGGCTACATATAAAATTATGGTGCAATTCTAGTAGAGTGGAAATCCCAAAATGACACTAGATTCTTTTGAGAGTTAGCAATATAATATTTTCATTATAAAACATAAGGTGCATATTCTAACATATGCCCTCATTCATGAAACACTTATATTATTCAAAAAATTTACGCCATCAGATAAGCATGAACTTAATTTGAGCTTTTATTTCAAGCTTAAGGTGCTAAGGGAAAATTCTCATACTCTAGTTAATAAAAGGAGGAAGTGTAGTAGTGCAAGAGGGTAGATAGAAGTTTGAATGAAACTTATTATACTCGCAGCGGGTTAATTGCATTCATGCCTATCTCGCAAGTGCGAGAGGGGTCATTTATGGCACCAGTTGCCCATGAAGATATCTGACTAAATTTCCTTGGCTAGGATGCTGCCTAAACTTAGCGAATTATTGCAGCTTCTTAATGTCTTGTTAGATTATGAATTTTGTTACCTTTCACCCTCACCACCAAGGATCTAAATTGCGTGATTTGTTTTGTATCGGTATTCACACTGTTGCAGTAGTCTGAATTAAGTGGCAGTCCTTGAGTAAATCCTTGCCTACCATTCATGTTTGGGGGTTGCAAATTAGTGCATAAGATTTTGTTGATAGATTTTAATGGGAGGATACGTAGGCTTGATAGGACGGATGGACCCTAATCCTTTCCCATGCTAACAGAAGGTTCTAGCTAGATGAGAGGAATGAGGGGAAAGTCTACAAGGGAGTGGACATTTTTGGTAGAGCTAAAAAGTGCGAGAGAGAGAGAGAAAAGCACTGCTATCTCTTCCAGAATTGGACTCTTAGTCTTCTTTTCTGAATCTGATAATGGGGAGATACTTCAACAAATGAGAATTCCATTGCAGAGACAAAAGAACAATTAGGTTGGCAGGGAACATGCCAAATGCGGAGCCAAGTTTAAGAATTTTATGCCTATCTGGAAGATGTGCACAATTTCCTTTAGAGAAGGTGTCCTGGAATAGGACCCGGTTAGAATATGCTTTACGAGGTAGTTATTTTGAGTCATAAATTGATGTTGAAGCAACCGGTATATCATGTCCAACATGGGGAAGAGGCCATTCTTGGATATCCAAGAACAGTATGAAATAATATTGGCAACTGTATTGAAGAAGAATGTTGTTACTGAAAATCGATTGTCTATTTCAATAGCAAGTAAAGAAGCAAATGAAAAGAGTCTCTTTGTCTTTCTAAAGCCCTGATGAAAATATAAGAAAGTACTGTCAAAAGCCTTCAAGAAGTTTTTCAATTTTAAAAAAATCGGTGGTTGTGATGTGATTCACCCATTCCAAGTTCAAGTGGTAGCCATGAAGGCGCGCACATAGGCAGACAAAGTTAGGTAGGCGCAGAGCTAAAGGGTGCCCTGTGCAAGGAGAAGATATTTCCAGGTTTAATTCTTTCCTATCAGTCGTTCATTATTTGGAATCATTTCTCTTTCCATAGAAATGTCAGTGAGAGATTGGCAATTTGAATAAAACCTTGCAAGACAGTTATATTATGTTTACGTTCCTGGCAATCTAAAATAAGTGCAGGAAAATAAAATTTAATTTAATAAATCTGGAAGCCATATCTCTCATACTTTGTAGCATCCTCCCTGCCATGCCAAAATAGGAAGTCAAGATTCTACACAAAATGTGTTGTGCTGTCAATGATACTACTAAGAAAACAATGAGCATACAGTAATAAACTTAAGATGTATGTGATCATTTCTTTTGTACTAATTAGTTAGAAGAATGAAACATTAGTGAAGATCTGTTAAAATAATAATAATAATAATAATAATAATAATAATACTTATTCCAATTTTCTTGTCTATTGGAAATAATTGAGAAAGTTTATGCACAATGTAATAACATGAATGCAAACAATTCATAAAATATGCACTTGTTTAGGAGTCTCGTTGACCTGCCAAAAATCTGCAATCTCTCGCATTATTTTGCATTTGCTTTCAACTTTAAAACTAATATTATGATAAAATGGCTATTTCATTTCATGAATTGCCTTAAATATCTGCTGCTACAGCAGCATCCTTGTGTTCATGGAATGTTCTTGTGAATGGGAGATTAAAAAAAGAAAAACATCATCAACAATAACTCTCTCTGTTTTCCTTTTAATGTTGAGTTTTTGTCTAATAAAATTAGTTATGGACACTAAATAGAGTAGAAGGAAAAGAGTGAATTTTATTTGTTTATTTTTTATTTATAAGGATAAAGAAGTTATTTACCTTGCTGTATAAAATTTGTTATTATATTTTATCATATCTTTTTTTTATTCTCTTTCCCTACTTTAGAATCTATTATTTCACTTGTAGTAAATAAATACAAATATCATTAGAGGATTGAGTCAACAATAGAGTTATTATCTTGATTTTTATTAAAATGATCATGTTGCTACCAATTTAGTCTTAGAGATGATATGATTAATTATTATCATTTCATATAGAAATTAAGTTGATGTTTTGAGTCATTGATTTGATATGATATTATCATTCTTCTGGCTATTAGTATGTTTATTAATTAAGATATAGATATATTTTTTATATATATTTATGGATTTTCTAATCATTATTGTTCCCTACTTATTGATTTAACAATTATGGATATGATATTTAGATAGGAAAAAAAATAGTGACTGATTGGAAAGAAAACTGCTCACATTTCTTAGAATCTTATTAAATACTTTCTGAGTTTTATTTTATTAGCTTTCACCTTTTCAAAACAATTTGAATTTTAAAATTTGGATAAGTTATGTAAAAGTTATGTTTATTTTACCGATACCTTGTTTGGCTGGAAATCAGCATATTGGAAATTTAATAAATAAATAAACATATATAAAAAAATGCATTCCTCCTAGATTCGAGTTGTATCTCTTTCATGTCATTAAATTTGGTAGCTTGATTAGTACATATAGTATAGTGGTTCCCACTTCAAATTATTTAGTAAATTAGTATTGTATTATGAAATAGTAATGTCAACTTTCCATAGCTCATTGCGAGCATAAGCATTTCCACAATTATATTACCTTGATTTTATTCCATTTTGTCTTAGTTAACAATATTAAAGTTATCTTGAATACTTGAATAAAATTAAATCAATGTGTTGTTATAATTTCCCTAGTTGTCAAAATGGGTTTCTCATTAGTGTTTATACTATATCTATGGATTCCCTAATCATTATTGTTCCACCTTATTGATCTGATAGGTATTACTAAACAATGATTGTTAGATATGAAAAACCAAATAGAAAATGCGTTCCACGAATTTAATAGGGTCTTATGTGTTAATGGTAACTCCTGCTACAGGGAAATATTCTGATTTGTGTGTATTTAAAACTGCCTTTAATGTATTCTTTATTAAATATTACTTAAGGTATGGTTAATTGGGAAGTCATCCATTGGCGTTAGCCCAATATTTATAATCAAGGTCTATTTGTTTAGGAGTCTCTCTTTGAGTTGTTAACATTATCATTGTTGTGTGAATTGATGTTATGAATAAGATTGATGTTAGGACATCTTTTTAACCTAGTGGTTTATATCGCTTGCTATCCAACCATGTGTGAGATGGTTGAAGTCCAGTTGCTGAACTACGGTTCCTCTGCGAAGTATATACGTAGGCAAGGTCATCTGAGACGAGCCCCCGAGGAATTAGGTCTACCCCCTAGGCTTGTTCTTTTATTATTATTTAAAAATACTATTGATATATAAATTCTATTTGCTTAACTCATGACTTGAACCAAGTATGGGATTATTGATGTTTTCGTGGAACTAATCAAGCCTACCTTGGTGATGTGGATCCCATATCTCCATTTGAAACTCAACTATGATTGTCAAAACAAATGTGTAGATGGTTGAGTTCTTATAATTTATTGGTCGGATGTTGTTATCATTTTTATTAATTATGTTTTGGAAAAAAAATTGTGTGAGTTAGTCACGTATTGTAAGCGAAATTTGAAATCTGTGTTTTGTCCTTAACTCTATTTTGGTAGAAATTTTTTGGTATTACATACATATACGTATATACATATGTATATGTTTATTTATGTAAATACATAGTACAAATTAAAATATGAAAAACTTGAATTTATACAACTTCTACTTGTCAAATTATAAGTGTAATTTGTTGAATATATATATATATATATATTCTGATTTATAATTATGTCTTGATATAAAAATCTGCATGATAAGTGTAAATTCTGAGTTTCATTCTTGTCATATATACATTTTCCTGAATATATATATATATATATGCGAATATATATATTTATACATATATACATATATATACATGTACATATTTAAAATTCTGAAGAGTAATTCAAATCTGTTATGAATATATTTGACATGCATGATGACTTATGAGTTTTTATTGAAATTCAATCAGACAATAGTAAAACCAATGAAAACACTATCTTTTTATGTGAAACATAAGAATTTAAATAGCAAAATTGTTATTTGCTTTGAACAATTATTTATTTGATATTTCATTGTCAATGATATCGAAAACTTGTAAACATTTAGAAACTTGATGATGAAACTATGTTAGAAAAAGCTGAATAAACATAAAACACTTGAAATATTAAAAACTTGAAACCATTCTTACTACATGTATTCTTTTATGAAACCACTTTCGGGACAGGATGCCAAGTGTGGATATACAGAGATGATAGTTTCCCTTTTCGAAACTATCACTTTTTGTTATTTTGTTGCTTGGCCAAGCATATGCACTAGTGAAATAGATGAAATTTTAAAAGCTTAGATATTATCGATATTAGTCTCTGCCACATCTTGCATGCAAGAGTTATGTCATTCTAGATTAGATTGCATATAGGCATCAAACTTGCATCAAGAGTTCCCCCCTGCTTCTCCGTTTTGGGTTGCTAGGCTCCTCACATAGGGTTAGAGTTTTCTTCGAGCTAGGAAGAAATCTGGGGAAGTATTTATACTTTGTGGTTGGGAAAAAAAGGCACCTGGACCCACTCTTGGTCTCGGCTTTGCGGAAGACAAAGCAGTGTCATGGCTGTCGAGCACCTGGGATTTATCATCACATGGATATTTATATACATTTCTTGTATTACTTTGTATGGCTTGCATAGCCAATTGTAACTTAATTTGAGAACTTGATGTAATCATTGATATGTACTTGCACATGTAACATTGAAATAGATGTTGTAACATTACCTGATGTAAAATTTTACATTCGACATTATATTTGCTTGGTAGCAATCTTATATATATATAATTATATATATATATATAATTTCATTATTCTTATATGGATATCATTTTTGTATCAATATCTTAAATTTGAAATGTGAATATTCTTTGATATTTCTATGTTTAGTAAGGTTGACGTACCTTTACAAAATGTAGTCGTCGTGTTGATCAATCCAAACGACATTCTTTGGTATGCAAAAGTTCCCCATTTTGTGGTGAATGTTGTTTTGTGCCTGTCCTCATATTGTACCATCACCTGATTGTATTTGGAGTAGCCATCAAGAAATGACATCATTTGAGACCCATTTACTATCTGCAATACCTCATCTAGTGAAGGCATAGAATAGTTATCCTTTTTAGAAGCTTTGTTTAGGTTCTTGAGTCCACACACAGTCTGATTTCCCCATTCTTTTTCCTGACCGGAACCAAATTTTCCTCCCACGTGGAGTTCCTGATGGGAAATATGATTCAGGTAGACAACTTCTTAACTTATTTGAAGATAATATGCTTCACTAGTGCATTGATTGTGCGTTGACGCTGCTAGAAAGGTCTCACATTTGGCTTAAGGGGAATGATATGAGTGATAATTTACGTATCATATATTTTCAGGTCTTCATGTCCCCAATCAATTACACCATGATAAATGTGCAAGGCATTAATGATCCCTTTTCTTTCCTCTGGTGTGCAAACTTTTCCAATGAAAACATTTTTAAATTCTTTAGGCATGCCCATGTTGTGAGTGTCATGTTGATTGTCTATTGACTTTTTCTTAGTTTGTTGATCCTGATCCCCTATTTGATCCAAATCAAATATTCTTTCCAACTGGACCATGCCTCATGGTATTGTGTTTCTCTTTAGATTGATCACCCCCTCTATGTAAAGTTCAACCTCTTCTAGTTCTGCTTCATCTATGATTTGGGTTGCAAATACGTTAGAGCTTGTGATGAAGTCTAGAATGTGTTTATCATCATTAAACACCTAGAAGTGGGTGACATTGTCTAGCATTGACAGGGTAGAGGTGAGCTCTATAGTGAATTTCTTTAAGTCGATCAAGGGTAGAGGATGGAGGGTACTCGCTGCTTGGGCTAATGCATTGACGATATGATTCTTACTACAGGGGATCAGCTAAATATTGAATGCATCTAAGCCCTCTATAAGATCCCATACCCTGTGCCTATAGTTTGCTAACCTTCTATCATGATAGGAGTATAGCTTCCTAACTTGTTTCACAACTAGCTCAAAATCACCAAACATTTGCAACATTTTAACTTTCTTTCTTAATGCCATCAGTAATCCATAACTAATGCTTCATATTTTACTACATTATTTGTGCAATAAAATTGAAGTCTATGGAACAAAAAATACGTCTTACTCATGGGGATGATGAGATCGAAGCTAGCTCCTGCTCCTTGCTTGGATTTGGATCCATCGAAGCGTAACATCCATAACTTAGAAGAATCTTTGACTTTGGAGCTAGTTGAACATGTTTCCCATTTTGGTTGTGCATTTGTTTTTGTATCCTTGGGTGACTGCATATATATGGGATGACTACGATCTTGTTGTCCTTGCACTTCCTCCTCCTTGGGAATAATTCATCCTTTGATATGATCCATCACACTTTGGTACATGCAACATTCAAACTCAGAATGAGTTGCGTCATGCACCTTGCACCATCTGGGTAGTAGTAATTCTTTGAAGTACATCCTAGTTCCCAAGTTGAGTTGGTTTTGCATGCATTTCTGCATAAACTCTTGGAAGTCGTCAAGTAATCCAAGGTTACCATCTTCATAATACTCTTTATCTTCAAACTCGATTAGTACCTTTGTGCTATCGAGGGCGTAGGCTAAATTAATGGGAGCACTGTACAACACAAGGACCTCTTCGACCACTTCTTCTTCTTGAAAGTATTCATCACCTTGCTAGGCCATGGCACAATAATTTCCTGGAACTTTGTTTCTGCAAAAAACAAGTCGTTTGTGTTATTGTATTCTATGATCATGAACTTCATCTTGGTCTCTCGGTCAATGCAAATTTGATTAGGCAGTCCCTTCTAGGGCAGCCACAGGTGGGAATAGTCTAGTGGAGCATAAAAAATTAAGGCCTAGGTGAAATCCCTTCCTAGTATGATGTCATAGGTGTCTGGGATGTCGGTAACATGAATATCTATAACTTGCTGGACTCTTGGATTCATCATAATCTGCATAAGAATTTTGTTCAATTCCCCTACTACGTTTACCTCTGTCTTATCAGGCTGAGTTACCTTCCATCGGGAGGGGGTTGGAGTTATTCCTAGTTCTTTACATAATGCCAATCACATGACATTGGCTAAGGCACTTGAATCAAGCAAACAGTTGTGTTGGTTCTTGCCAAATATTATGATCGTCCTCAAGAAAGGAGGGGTCTCCAGTTTCCCTTGAAACAACTCTACTGATACGTCGGCTTGGGCTACTTGAGCCTTGTCTTTTTCATTGTTCTTATCCCTTGTTTGTGCTTGATTTTGGTCTTTGACTGGTTGCTTGTTTACTTGCTGATTCGGGGGCTGGTCAGGATTTTTTCCAAGATCTCCCTAATCATAGGCTCACTTAGGGAGGTATCGAATGAAACCCTCTTGGCAGGTGATTCTTGGGTTGATTTGGATGGAGTAGTCCCATTCAAAATTCTAAAGAAGGCATTTCTAACAGCCAAGACTCTGAGTAATTCATAGGCTGAAAAAATCAACTTAACCTTCTTGAATTCTTCAACTATGTATTCCCCCATTTACTCAACCTCTTCTTTAGAATATTTTCCTTGGGAAGACCTAGTGGATTGATCTTGGGTTTGATTTTGATACCTATTCCTATTGAAGTACTGGGTAGGCACATGGGGATAAGTAGGATTGTTGTTGGAATTAGGATTATGCAGAGTATTTCAAGGTTCTTGGGAGGGGTGGAGGTAGTGAAAGAATTTCCAACTTGTATATTCCTTAAGTTGTATGGGGTTGCTCAGAACATTTGGAATTCATCCTCATGTGGATCTTCCTCATCTACGGGACCATTATCTATTCAATCAAAAATTTGAGATAAGGAGCTCTCGTTACTTACCTCCTTCACTTCTTCATCTTTAGGCGTAACCTCCTTCTTGAGTATGTTGCTTTCACTTTGTGGGAAAGGATATTGGTTGACCACTAGCACCAAGGAATCATATGGATCTGAAGGAACCAAGTCTCTACAGCTTGAGCCATCAACTACATTCTGGACTTTCACTTGAAATTTTTTTGCGGCAGTTTGGAATTTTGGGAAATCCAACTTAGAATGCTTGTTGGTCTTGTGGATTTGACACCTCCTTGACAAGGCAGCCTCAACCAAGTAGACTCTACTTATAGATTTATCAGCACCACTAGGTTGGTTGAGTGGTGTGGGAGTGCCTTCGTTGTTTGGCCTATTGTTTCAAGTTTTTTTTTTCCTTTGTGAAGGCCTCCTTTCAAATCCCTACCCTGGATTTTTCCCCCTTTTGTAATTCTAGCTTGCAGAAGCACTGGAATCACAGTTGTCTCGATTAAGGTTGGCTTGAATGCTCCTTTGAGAAGCTTGTAACTAGTTGTTTTGATTTCTCAAATGAGTCATCTCTATAGACAACTTCTTGACTAGTTTGGTTAGCTCATGAATCTAATCCTTCTCAGCATTATTCTACCGTGGCACTAAATTCTAAAGGAATACAGGTTGGTCACATGTTGGTTCTGTTGTGCAGTTGGGAACTCAAATCCATGCAGGTATGAAAACACTTGAGGTTGTTGAGCATAAGCTTGTTGTTGTGAAGGCTACAAGTAATGAGGCACTAGAGGCATTTGGTTCAATGGCTGCCCTGAATGTGGCACTATTGGCATCTCGGGGACTTGATTCAACATAGGTGTTTGATGGGCCAAGACATGGGTAAGCCCTTGGATTTGAGTTGGGTGAACACCTAGTCCTAATGAGGGCAATGGACCCACAATATGCTACGCCAAGTCCGTGCTTGTTGTGACTGCTTCTGCATATGCATCCACTAACCTGGCAGGCGACGGGTGCATCCTTTTGACCAAGGAAGATGTAAGATTATCTAAGGAAGCATGATACACTAGTCGAACAGGGGAATCGTCAACCACATAGGGCGGCTGCAACTTCATGAAATCCCTATGAAATCAGTCATTGAACAAGATGATTGTTTCATTGAACTCCCTTCTAACATACATGAACTCCTAATATAATTCATTGGGGTTGATGGGAACTTTGAACTTCTACAACAATGTGTTCTTCATATGGTCCCAAGTAGTAATGGATCCAGTTGGAAAATGAATGTACCAATAGAAATAATAATCCCCCAATGAGTAAGGGAAGATCCTATAAGCCACATCTTCATGTTCAATCTGCATGTCCTTCAAGGTTGTTTGGAAGATTTTAATGTGCTCTTATGTTTTCCTTTGCAAATCATGTGGGTAGAACTTGCTACAAAATCCTTCCAGGTTCTTGGGAATATCATGATAATCATTGAAGTACAATGGGGAAGGGTTATTGCCCAACCAAGCCATTGTGGGAGGCAAAGGCTGTGATTTCTATGCTAAAGTGACTTGGAATTGAAGTGGGACTATAGCTGGGGCAACACCTTGGAAGAGCGATGCAAGGGCTGGGACAACACCTTGCCTGGGGAAAGTGAGGGGTGAAAAGGAAGTTTGGAACGAATGGAAGGATGGAGGTGTTGTTGGTAGTAAAGGGGAGGAATGAGATGGATGGTTGGAAGGAGATGGAGGGGATGGAGGTCGATTGGGAGGGGCTGAACCTGATGTTTCCCCTTTCTTGGCTATCTTAGCCTTAGTAGGGGTCTTTAACGACTGGAATTCTCCCTTGTTTGGTGTGGATCTAAGCACTCTATGAAACCTTTGAGGGGAAGAGGACCCAATTTGATCTAGCTTACCCTAGCTGTCCTCCTTTTAGCACTAGTTCTGTTGATGGGTGTTTTAGCACTTTCTCAACATAGAAAATGCATAAGTGCAATGCCTCTCTTGAAAGATAATTTTTGCGACTAAGTTTTAGAAATCACCCCAAGGTCTCTTGGGTGCCAGGTCATGACTAAGCTTGGAATAGTTCAATTGGTTGATGTGATTTACTATTAATCACAAAGGGAATTTATGATTCATTAATTTTGGAGGGAATTGGGTCTGCAAAAGGAGTTTTGTGAATTTTGGAAATGTAGGACAGCTATTGCAAGTTCAAGATAACAAACTAAAACTCCTCCTTTATCATCGGATTTAGCTTTGTTGTGATGCTAGAACTTTGTCTAAACTTTAGATTTTAAAGAAAGGTAAAAAGGGAAAAGGGATAAGAAGTTTAGTAGATCTGCAACTAATGTTGAATAGTAACAAAGGAGGATGCTACAGTGGAAAAACTTCCTAAAACTAAGTTCTACTTAACCAAGAGTAGTCTACAAACTCATGAAACAAGTGCAATCTTCTAAGGTTTACAGATTTTCAACTATCCATTCACCACGAAAGCGTGAACAATAACTGAACTTAAGTGCAACAATATAAATAATGCTCAAACTAACTTTACACTATTGCTCATCATCGATAAACAACAAAATGTATGAGCAAGCAAGATATCAACACCATAACATTCTTCACTATTAAAGTGCAACATGAACTAACAACTAAAAGCAACTTAAAACTAGAACAACAAAGATAAAATCTAAGATTGGAGAATGAATCATCCACATATGATAAGAAAACACAAGAATCCATCAAATAATATTATTCTCATTAATTTTCTACAACATTCCTTTACACAACAACTCATCACTCTCCTTGAAAATGAGAGGATGCCCCTATTTATAGTTTTCCAAAAGAAAAATGAATGGATAAGATTCATTAACATTGTGTGGATCAAATTCATTTTACATTAGGGTTTCACCTACCCCCAAATATATAGCAATATAAAAATAGACCTTTGTGTTCTTCCCTATTTTGTCATTTAGTGGTCCTAACACTGTAGTTGTTTTGTCATGTAGTGACTGCCATCCTTTATAGCTATTTTGACAAGTTTTCATCATCTATGATGGGATTTCCAATTGCTTTCTAGGCATTTGTGTACTCCATGAACTTTCCAAACACAGCTATGAGTTTTTTCTCCTCAGAGAGCTCAGACTTGAGGATTTGGAAGGACATCCTCTTGATTCTCTCAATAATTTCTCTTCGATTCCCCATAAAATTTGGGGAAACCTCAATCATTTGTTCTATTCAGACAAAATCCCTTGCAATGAAGTCCATAAAGTCTGGTGATAGTGTGTCACCAGCTACTTTCTCCATTTTCTTATGGAGCAAAGGCTTGACTCTCTTTGGATCTAGTTCTAAGGCGGGCACCTCAAAATCAGTCATCAACTTCAAATATTCTGCACTATCTATTTGATGCTTAGCAGCCCACTCATGATCAACTTTGAGGTCATGCAAGATATTCTCCAAAACTTCTTTTCTATATTCCAAGTTCATTAACTAGGTTTCCACCAACTAGTGATCTTCTTTCATCATTTCCATCTCCTTTTCCCAGATATCTCGTTGAAGCTTGAGGATACACTCCAACTTAGCATAAGTGATCCTATATGTCTCTAGAAACTCCTTACAGGTGCTCATCATATATTCTATATCTTTTCCCAAGCTCTGATACTTGTTATACATTGCGACTGCATGGTCAATTCCCTTATCGCTGGATATCAATTTGTTGAACCAATCGGTCATGGCCTTGGTCCAATTCTTCCTTTTCTCCATCTTATTGATATCTTCTTTTGAGAGCAGTGAAGGCGGTGCTAACGATTCTATTGGAGTCTCCTCTTTCGTGGATGTCCACTATTGAATATAGGAAGTCAACTCTGCCACTTGCGTTTTTAGCTCCCCTTTGGTGGATTGGTCTTTATTCATCTACTACATGATGGTGGAAACAAACCCTTGGAATTCATCTATTTTTTGCTCATGGGTTGCCAGGCCTAGGTTAATTGTGGATATTTGATATTCTTTCCCTTACATGGTCCTTGTACCTCCACCGATTATTGGAGTGGCAACCTATAGTGTCCAAGATCCGGAAGCATCCATCGTGATGTGAGAGTAGATCTCAGGCTTCTTCTCCTTTCTAGTCCTTGTTTGCGTTTGAGCTAGGATTGCCACTAGCCGCACTTTTGGGTCGAAAACCACATGATTTTTCTTCTTCAACTACTGCTCCAACTAGTTAGGAACCTCAGTTTGACCCTTGGGTGATTCATGATCACCTTCCTCTTCTTGCTCATTTCAAGGCTGATCCTCCTTGTCACTTGGAATTTCTCCATCATGCTTTTCTTCTTCACTTGGTTCCTTTTCAAGTGTGGCTTTCCTTTTGATATCAGTCCCAATAATCTCCACATTAACATTTTCTTTAGTGACACTTTCTTCTTGGGGTGCTCTTTCTTCCTCCTATGCAATATCGACAGTATGCCTAGGCTTGGAACTCCTTTCTTGGGCAACTTTATCTTCTCATTTTTCTTTCTCTTCCTCCCTTTTTAGAGGTACCTCTTCTTCTTGGACCAGGCCCTTTTCTTGGCCAGTTAGTGGAGGCTCTTCGATTATCTTCGCATCTGTGTCAATATCCCCTTTTTCTTCCCCAGATCAATGCTTCTTAGAAGTAGCCTCTTTATCTGCATACTTGCATTATTGTGGTGGCTCTTCATTTGGCTTTGGATATGATGTTTCTATCACATAACACTCATCTAGAGCCTTAGAATCCTCTCCAAAAGTATGTGACATATCCTCATTAGAAGCCACTTTATCCAAGTTTATATGTAGCCACCCTTTGGGTGTTCAAAATAATCATCTCGATCAAAATCTTTGGGCTCATCAGTTATCTCCTTTGTAGCCTCCCTATGTTGCTTTGCATGGAGTCTTTCCATCTCTTATGAGATCTGCATGGTGGCCTCCATTTTTAGTGGCTCGGTAGGTGGCAAGGGAAGAGGTAGGGAAACAACAATTTGAGCCATCAAAGCTTGAACCTTGGGGTTGAGGATCACCCCCAGAAGTTCAATAGGTACATTCAACATATATGCTGCAAAAGCTTGTGGCAAGATAGGCGGTGGCATAGAAATTGAGGGCATAGATGGCGACAGAGTAGAGAATGTGGGCAATGGAGGTGGGAGTGAGGAAGATGATAACATGGAAGTACTAGATGAGGAGGAGTCAAGTACCATTACTTGAGTAGTCGGTGAGCCGTCTGTGAGGTGGACTGAGATGTCCACCGTAGGCAGAGATGGGATGGGCAAAGATTGAGAAGTGGAAGGTGGAGGAGTGGCAATGGTAGTAGCGGAAGTAGGAGCAAAAGTGGGAGTAGATGTGGTATGTATTAAGTGTGGCTGCTCAGTTTCCTCCTCTTCACAGTGTTCCTTTTCTTAAATGGTGGGCATCTCAAGGACACGTCCCCATTCTCTTCACCCTTTTAGATGATTTCCCTTCAGTTAGATTCTTGGAGTACACGTTTTATTTAGGCTTATGCTCAGGGTACATCCTTCCTCTTTTTAGATCTTGTCATTGGTGGGGACTTGGGAGTTTCTTCTGATGAGCCAATGGTTGCACCACTGTCAGTTTCACTTTCAAGATTTTCCTCAAGATTTCCATATGTCAACTCGATGCCCTATTCCTTGAGTTGAACAATTTTTTCATCTACCCATTGCCTTATTCTATTTTCAATGGGTCGGGTGAGGATGTCAAGGTCAGTGACCTCTTCTTCATTCCAATCAATGATAGGTAGGGGTAAGTTGGCCACAACATTGTATCTATCATCAATAATATTGTCATCCTCCTCCACTATCTGATTAGGCACGGGGAATAGATTTACTGACTTCCCAAAATTGGTTGTCATTCTCATATAGTTCCTCAATCACACTTCCTTGTCATCATTGCAATTGGCCCAAAAGTCCTCGACATGGGATCGATGAGAATATTGCCTCCCAACCCATTTCTTTAGCTTTCCATGAGGATCCACCCTTCCTCGGTCTGTGTGGGGGTCCAAGTTGTACTTTGCAAGCTCCTTATTTGAGTATTCGACACATTGGGTGGTGGGGCAAGACTAAATTCCTTTCCTAAAGGTTAGGGGATATGGAATGCCAACTCGATGCTTGTTACTCAATAATGTTTGGGAATTTGTAGTTGTTGAGAGACTTCCAACAAGATTATACTGTCATTGGGGTAGCATGGTAACCGATAGGGTCTTCCCAAGAACCCTTTAGCTCTAATGTAAGTAAAGTTTGGGATCCAGATGAACAAATATTTGAATCCCCTTATGAAGGCCTTCGTGTTGTGTGACACCCTCTCAAAATCTCCTCCTGGGAGTTTGATTATGTGTCCAATGAAGGCATCTTTTACTCTCTTGTACTCCTTGAATTTTTTGTATTGTAGTTGAGGATAGCAGTCATAAACATTAAGCTCTCCTTTCTTTGTCCCCAGTGGGCCTGCATAGAAGAGTCCTTTATACAATAATTTCTCCACGAGGAGGTAGACTAGATACGAGGTCATATAAAATTGAGAGTTTTTCTTTACAGCCATAAGTTGATTGTGCATATTTTCGGCGATCATTTTGGCCTAGTCAAACTTGGCCTCACCTTGGATGATATCCTCTATGAAGTAGAACATCCACTCTTCAAAGAAGGAAGTTGTTGGCAGACCCATTACTCTTCTCAGAAGAGTAACCAGGTCATGGTATTCCTCCAAGAAATCACTTATGAATAGTTTTTGGGTAACTTGTTGGCACTACCCCTCTTGTCCTTCAACCAATGTTGGTTGATTGTTCTTTTGCATGCCAAGGGGTCTTATTTCCACATTCCTTCAACAAATTCCTTTTCTACCTCTTCCATCTTATCAAACGTCGAGATGTCAAATATCTTGCCAATAGACTTGGCAGACAAGTCTTCGAATACTCTTCCATCTTTATCAATGATTTTTTGTTGGAGTGGTAGCACTCCCAACAAGCCATGACCAGTTCAGGGGAAATTAGTGTTGGAGGGAAGTGGTTGCCTTTGCAGGGCCACTTCACTTGATTCGTCAGACATCTTCCGTAGTAGGGTTGACCATTACCCTTTGCTTGAACTCATCAATATTCACATGTCCCAAGTCTGTATCAAACACTATGTCCCATGTAGAGGCAAGCTTAGAGGTGCACTCCACCCCATGGAATTGATACTTCATTTCTTCTTTTTCTTTTTTTCCCCTTGGCATTCTTGCAGTATTCTTTCCCTTATTTTCCTTTCCCATGAGCTTGGCTGATGTTCCCTCAATTGGTTCCATAAATCCTACACACAGAGAGCACAATAAGTGTTTTTACATATAATGAGGAAAACATCAACTAAACTTCGCAAATTCAAGGTTAGATCCATCCCTACATCATCAAAAGTTCATAAAATTCATCATTATTCAACATTTAGAGTTGATTTGGAACATTTTGGAAAATGCGGGCTCAGGGATGCAAGTTTCCCCTATGTGGAAGTCGTTAGAAGCAACTAGGAGTAGGACGGTGTTGGGGTGGTGGAGTTCCACAAGTAGCCACCTGTAGTGAATTTTTTGCATAGTTCATTTGGAAATTAAATTTCTTATAAAATGATTAGGCATGTGTGAGAATTAGCTACAAGGCACTTGAATTTGTTGTATTAGGCTTCAATGTCATTACTGGTTTGAGGTATGCAGGTACCGCAAAGTGGAAAAATATTGAGGATTGGCCATTAAGTACCGGTGTTTAGGGGATGACGACCTGCATATGGAAGTCCACACTGCGAAACCCACAGAGGACTTGGATGTCAAGGAGTTGTGCCTCAGAGTTTCATCATTTTTTGGGTTTACGAAGGTAAATTGTCGGGTCACGGTTATATGTTTTCCACAGAGGAACGACCTTGAAGTGATGGCGGTCCACAGACGACAGTTTGCATAGTCAAGCCCACAAACAGTGCTCAAACTTAGGTTTCATTCTAGGAAGCTTTGGAGTTGCAACGGTGTCCACCCGCAAGGACTTTTGACTTGGTGTTCGCTCAAAAGGAGGTGATGGATGTTGTGGAACCTGCAATGCAGGACAACATCAAGGTTTTTCTGCTAAACAATGACGAGGGGATGGCAGCCATCCATGGGCGAAATATCGCATGAAGATTCTCGTAAAGGGTTGATAACTTAGCCAATTTTCAACAAAATTCTCCAACATTAATACAGATAGCTGAGGCAATGGTGCGAGTTGCATGATAGTGCCTGCTAAGGAGTTTGGACTTAGCCCTTCTTGTTTAGGTTTATTCAATAATGGAGACAAAAACCCTAGGTGTGATGCTCGCACTATGGAGGGATGGAGAGGTTTAGCCATTAAAGAATGAAATTCATGTAGTAGCCTTCTCATGGAAGGATTTTGCATGCACGAGTCTGCATGAGTTTGAAGTCCAACGGGTTTTCTCAAATTTATTCAAGTTATGCTTTGCGTGGATGTGGGTTCAAGATAACAGATGGGTGTGAAATTCTTTCCATCGAGAAATGACCTTGATAAGATGGAGACCCGCATACAAAACACATGAAACCCCAAGAAATGTTATCTTTTTTAACATAATTCCCATGCAGGAGTGAGGTGAGCACAGACCTTCATTTTGAATGTTGTTTAAATTTTCCCTTAAAAGATGAAACTAGGGTTTGCAGAATTTAGGTTTTAAACAATTAACCCTAATTGTGGAGCTGCTTGAACAATTTGCAGATTACACAAAGAAACGGTTAACAGGGATCCATACCTTTAGACCGTGTATTAAAATTGATACGAATTTGGCCTATGTTTGCTACAAATATTTGTTTGGGTGGGAGCTCTACCTTTTCCTCTCTCAAAATTCAAATTACAAGGGTGAAAATGATAGGTTTGGAACCTTCAATTTATAGGAATTTCAACATTAATGGCATGCATTTAATACCCAATATAGCGGCAGGTCAGGTTGGTGGGGTTTGTAAGAACCCAAGTCAGGTTGGAAGTTGGTCACAATGCGAGCAATGAAGGAAAATGCGGGATCTACTATGCAAGTAGATGCCCTAGGTTGGTCACTAGCCAACAATAGAGTGATAACGGCGATCCACAAGAGGAGACCCACATATGTGGTTCTACGAGGCTAGAAGGACATGGTGGTGAAAGACGAAGGGAAACCTGCAACTCTAAACTCACAAAGACAAATGACTCAACAGATTTCGGGTAAGTGAATTTGGTCAATTGGAATGTGATGAATTTACTACATGTTACCAACCTAAGCTTAGAAATAGGGGCATGCAAAATGAGGCAAAGATGAAAATGACCTGGCGAAGGTGAAAAGTGAAAGATGGGGTGTATCAATGGAAAATTAGATTGTTAGATTGTTAATCAATAAACATTAAAATCCAATGAAGTAACAAAGCACAAAGGAAATGAAATGAAAATAAAGGGAACGATATTACTAGATATCTTCATCTTCCATGGTTCACCTTTGTTACACCTTCTAGTTTGCAGCAAATCGAATGAGGCCCCCTCAGATTTCAAACGAGCAACCTATGATAATGTCCAAGTCCTATGCAAATGTTGAAGGATTTATAAATTGTGCCAATGTCTATGCCTATGACTATGACACTATGCTAAATGAAATAATAATTATCAATACTAAAATGACTATAATGCCTAAATTTGAAAATGAAGTCAGATCCCGAAATTATGAGCAAAATTGTCCTTTATAGAAAACACAATTTTGAGTGGACGGATGAGATTAATTAATGACAAGAACCTAAAATGAAAGGTCCAGATTAAATCTGAGAATCCCTAATTAGGGTTAGGACAAAATCATTAATCGAACGGTCAAAATAATATCTCAAATAATTGGATCGACGGCGGAGAATAAATGAGACAAATTAATTAGAAAATAAAGATTTTTGAAAAATAAAGATTTTTGAAAAATAAAGATTTTTGAAAAATAAAGATTTTTGAAAAATAAAGATTTTTGAAAAATAAAGATTTTTGAAAAATCAAGAACATAGCATCGTTTATGATTTGCAAGATTCAAAAAATCAAAGAGATAAGATTGACTAGTTATTTGGAAAATCAAGAATCGCTGATTACTTGATTTTGAAAGATTAGTTACCATCTTTGAATTGAGCTAATTCAAATTATGGATTTTATGAGACAATAAATAATCTTTCAGATTATCAAAATGGACCCGACAGCTAAGATTAGATGACATTTTAAATAATTGATTTATTTAAAAAAATGAGAGTGAGAATATTAAATTGACAATTAAATAATTAAATTTTAATTATTTAACTTAGAAGATAAGATTTAATTAATTAAATAAATTAACACGAATTCATTTAATTATGACGCTATGATTACATTAACAAATAAATAAAACTTATTTATTTAATAATCAAGAAGAAATATATGACAAAGGGGAAATTAAATAAATTAAGAAATTCTTATTTTAATTAAGGGAAGACTTAGACAATTAATGACGTATTTAATAAATAAATAAAATTTATTTATTTAATAATCATGAAGAATAAAGGACATGAATTAATTAAATAATTATGAATTATTTAATCAATAGTCGAATGTGGACCAAAGACATAATTAAATGTATTAATTATGTTAGAACGAAAGTGGTAAAAATAGAAGCTTGCAGGCCTAGGTCATTTTTAAGTGTCCACATTTTGCCCCTCTTTATCATAATGTAGCATGTCACATTGTGACAAAGAAAATAAGTCAAAAATATGCCCTAGTGCAAAATAAGATGAGGAAGAATGATGAGAGGGTTGTAGTATAAGCCCCTCGAGAATCGCATTGTGTTCCAAGAACATGAGTGTGCTCTCGAAATGGATGAGAAGACTAGAATATGAAGAGACAAAGAAATGTTAGTGCAAAAGATATGGATGATGATATGGATGCAATGCCTATATGAGACGAGCAAGAGAAGATGACAAGACTAAAGAAGATGCATGTTAGTTCCTAGACCAAATCCTTCAAAACATTGCCATAAGACTAATATTCATTGCTCTTAATCATCATTGGGCAGTAAAAATGACACAAATGGACAACAAACACCATGATATGTTGTAGACCAAGGTGTGCAAGGTCATCCACTTGAAAAACAGACAGTCACAGACAAGGAATGTCCTAACTCATACTAAGGGCGAAGTTGCCCCAGTCTTTTTGTCAAGACAATTCACAGACAACAGTCAAAGAAAATAAAATAGGCCAGGAGACGTCATCGCACCTCTAAATCCTTCATGGAACATCCTCGAGGTAGCTAGTAACATGACCAAAAGACAAGACAATAAAAATATAAGACAAAATAGCCGAGATAGTCAAAATATAAGACAAGATAGACCAGAAAGATTAACAGCCATTTTATTTTGTTTGCCAATGTTTGTTTGCCAAAGATTGAATTCTCGTCGGTTTGACAGTTTTGACAATTTAAGAGCTTTGCCAATTTGATGGTGTTGACGGTTTGACAGGGCCTATTATCAGGAAGGACACATCCTGAAAAGGAAAAGGACATTTTGACGAGGTCTAACTCCAAGAAGGACACATCTTGAAGAGGACCAAAGAGTGACGGGACTGACATTGTTTTGAGTAATATGTTTTGGCAAGTTGACGGATGTTGACTGTATGATTGGACTGTGTTGTCTAATTTTGACCAATTTTGACATTAACGTTTCAAATGACTATCTTGTGTCTGATTTTGACTATGTCTGACTTATTTGACTAGTGTGACAATTGTGACAAATGCCATGATTTTATTTGGACCAACCTAAAAGGACTGACCTAATGTCTCGGGGACTCATCGACTGATGGCCTTGCCTACGTAGCAAATGCGCAGAGACAACGTAGTTCGACAATGACATGGACTGACTGACATGACTGACTTTGACTCCATTTTTAGGATTTTGACATTGATTTGGATTTTTTTGTGTTTTTCTTCAGGATGTTTTATGATTTTTAGGTCTTTCTTCAGGACATTTTATGATGTTTTGGTCTTTCTTCAGGACATTTTATGATGTTTTTGTCTTTATTCAGGACTTTTTTCCATGTTTTATGATTTTTTTGGATTTTGATGTTTAAGAGGATCGTGACAAATGCATATGACTAATGCCTACACATGAGAATCCAAGGATAAACATTATTGTGCCCCTAGTCAAGTTGAATACCAATTGACAGGTGATGACAACATTGTTTGACGTGGGAAGGACGCATCCCGAAACAATGTGAGGACAACGACGATAATGTGATGAAAGTATCGAGGTCTACAGCCGGGCCAGAAACGCAGTCAAGTAAAATTTTGGATAATGTGCTTGTATGAATTAAAATCGTTGCATTTGGAATGACTTGGTTATGACTAGATGGGATGATGACTATCCTTAGACCGTTTGACAAGGGGAAGCCAAGATAGGTGACAGGCATGAAAGGATAAGAGGTGGCCTTGGTAAAGGACGAGAGACATGAGACTAATGGAATTGTCATATGATTTTCAAGGACTATGTCGTATAAGGACAATAAGACTATGACGGTCAATGACATGATGTTTCGTGAATCGTGTATGACCGAAGGATAGACATGTCAAGAGTTTTCCCAAAACATGATTTATGTGTGCTCGTTTTATGTCAAGACCAAGGTAGGTGGGAAAATGGACGGAAATGATAGGGCTTAGATGGATGTCAATGTCATGAGGAAGACATGGGAAATGAAACAACTTTCCCCCAAGTGTAAGAGTCCACATAGACGATTTATTTTACACATGACACCTGTTTGCCAGGTTTTCATCATGGTACTTATCCAAGGCGCCTGTTTGCCAGGTTTTCACCATTGGATGAAATTTTTCTCTTTACTATTTTTTTGAATTTTTGATTTTTTTGGTGTCACCAAGACACTTGTTTGCCAGGTTTTCATCAGGGTGATGATTTTTGATTTTGATTTTTTGTATTTTGATTTTGTAGATAGCCTGGATGCTTTAGATAACCATTGAATATTTTGAATCCACTGACGGTGCCGATGTAGAGACTGGTGCCATGATATGCCAATAATGACCTTGTTGAAGGAGTTGTCTTGTCAGGATTGTAGCACTTGTATACAACCGATCGATGTCATTATGATCCTTTCTCGATACTAGAGTTGGCCTTATCAAAATAATGCACATCGCAATAGAGTGCCAAGGAGAGTCCTTTGTGTAAAGAGTTGCCGCCATGATGTGACACGTGATTTGTGATGGTGATTTTGGACCTAGGCCAGATGTAGGATTATGACAAATGATGGTAGATCGAGAAAGGTTGTTTGACGCTTGGACGAATCCACTTTTATTTTCCAAATTTGGATGGTGGATGACGGATTTTGGAGGGATGGTGTTTGGAACCAACACTTTATATATGTCTTGGATTGATGACCATTTTGAAGGAGGTGGACATGTGTTATATGTGGGAGTCCTCTTGTCTTGTGGCTCCACATTGTGATTGACTTTTGTATTTAACTTGGTGTCTTTGTTTGATCCATCTTTCTTTGGGATCCATTTTAATTTCATTTGTCCACTTTTCCTTTTGTTTGTTTCAATGGCCTTTGACATTTGATTTTGATCTTTTGATTTGTAAGACTTTTGTTTTTGTTGGTCCTAAAGGGGAGGTTGATTCATGATAGAATGATGGTTTATGGTGTGGGTGGAGTGTTGGCAGCAATCTTATGATAAGGATTTCTCATGGACTCCATTTTGACATTTGTATATGACAAAGTTGCCCCTAGTATCAAGGAGGTACCACTCATCGCTTGATTTGCTATCCGAGGAATAACCAAGACCTTGATGTTCATAATTTGCCCGAAGTCAGATGGTTCAAGAATGCCTTGCTCATGTATGCCTAGTCCTTTGCTTTGATATTGCATGCTTTGAAAGATTCTCGCTTTGGCGATGGGGTATTTATTGTTTTGAAAGCAAGATGTTAACCCATCATGATGTCTATGGACACTGTCACTTGTAATATTTTCATCTGCAAGAAAGTCTGCTCTGACAAAGATAGATGACCCTAGTTGATAAAGTGTCTTAGCTTCATTTTCATGTTGGACATATTCCTGACTGATATATCTTTGGTCTGATCTTGCGACATGTCGGGTTCAGATGATTCTATTGGTGCTTCCAAGTCAATGTCAAAACCGTCTTGATGGTCATTATCATATAGTTCCATGAGGTTAGCTATAGCTTCATCATTTGCAAATACATCCATAGTGGAAGATTCTTGTTCTGGAGGAATATTGTCTGTGTCCCATGGAGGCAAGTGTCTCATCATGGGAAGTGTCAATAGTAGAGGCCTTTATAGGGTCGGCAAGTGTTTGATCATGAATGGCATAAAGGTCAAGAAGGGGACCATTTTGGATATCTTGGTCAATGGTAGGGTCTTGCTCGAAGATGGGGTTGTCATGGATTATATAGTTGGAAATAGAGCTATTGTCAAGGAGAGGTGTGTTTTGGATGTCATGATTGTCTTGAAGGACATCATGGATGGACTGAAAGATAGGGTCATTGGATGAACTACCTTGTTCTTGACATGAGGGTGACATCATAAGGTCATGCTTTGGGATTTCATTTTGACATGTATCCTCAAGTGTAGACGATGGAATGTGACTTTGAGTAATGACAGATTTTTCATGACTAGATGTGGCTTGTGAGGGGATGACTTGAAAATGATTAATGGATGAAGGACTAGGATAGGACATGGGGACTTGGACGGGAATAATATGTGAAGGACTAATATATGACATGGGTACTTGCATTGGACTAGTATGTGAAGGATAAGGGTATGACATGGGGACTTGGACTGGACTAGCATGTGAGGGGCAAAGATAGGACATGGAGTCTTGGCCTGGATATGTCATGGAGTCTTGGACTGGATTAACTATTGAAGGACAAGGATATGCCATGGAGACTTCGACTGGATTGGTGTAAGGTTGATTGAAATAGGATATGGAGACTTGGACCGAATCGGTATGGTATGATGTGGGGACTTGACATGAGTTGGTAGATGGTTGATAAGGGATGCAGACTTGGACGGGATTAATAGTGAAGGACTAGCATATGATGTGGAGGTTTGGAATGGACTAGTTGATAGTTGGCTTCCCTTTTCAAAGTTAGGATAAGGGTGATAAGTGGATGTTTGTTGTGAATTATTGGTAGGATTTATGTCAAGTGACTATTGATGGTGAGGGTAGATGGATTGAGGTGGCAAAGTATTTATGTCAAAGCCTTGTGGTAACTTAGTCCCTTCATCCAAAAGCATGGCTAGATACCTTTGAGGGTCACGTGAAGACCTGAGATTTTTACAAAGGAGAATATATCGTGATTTTGTGCTACAAATTTATAGTCTTCCAATATAATTTGTCCATCTTTGGGTCTCTTTAGTATGAATGGTCTAGCAACTTTTGTGATGAAGATATATGTTCACAAAGATTGCATGTCTATGTTATGGAAATGGGCTGGAAAATCTAAATGTTGGCTTGTACTATAAGTAAGTATTGTTTTATGTTGGGATTGAATCTTGTCCAAAGTTTTCCCATATATTTCGCTGTTGTTCCTTTGAAGCCTAGTGTCAACTCATGAAGGGAATTTCCTCAAATGAGAATGATGAGAATGACAACTAAATTCAAGGATGACACTAGCCTATGTTTTTCAAATTTTTTGGATAAAGGATGGCAATGCAAGACTATGTTTTTGGATTTTTGACAATAAGGGATGCAATATGACAATGTTGTCTAAAGAAAATGACTAATTCCAAAGGAAAATGAAGACTAAGATGATAAGTTATGTCACTAATTTTTTTTGTATTTTTGGAATAAAGGATGACAATGCAAACTATATTTTTTGATTTTCGAATAGGATATGCAATGTGTAGCAAATGTAAGACAAGGTTATCTAAGCACTTCTAGGCTAAACTTTTTTGATTTTGACTGCCAAAGGACTTTGTTGGAAATGACAAGTTGACAAGGTCTAAATGACTAGTGAGTTTTCCTAACTAGACTTTTGAGTTGGAAAAAAAATCTCACAAAAGAGGACAATGACTAAAAAGGGGGTTTGATAACTTGGTCCAAGAGAGCCTAATTTCGAAAACAATGACTTTGCAAAGTGTGCTTAAGATTTGCCTAATCCTAAGTATACCGAACCTAGGGATAGCTCCACGCCAAATGTATGCAAATGAAAAGGAACGAGGCATGAAACCTATGGTGACTAATGAAAACTAATGGTCAAGACTTTGAGCAATTTCAAGTTTGCTTTCTAACAGAATCTTCTTGGTAACAGTGTTTGACAAATGGTTGACAATTTGAAGACCTCAGGTTTCGACTGTAAAGTTTAAACTTTTAACAGGAAAATGCATCGTTTGAATCTGCAAATGCATCACATTTAAGCAAATGCGGTTTAGTTTTGTAATTGCGGCTTTTGGACTGTCAAATGCGACTTTGTTTAGCATATGCAACTTTTCAGTTGTTAGATGCATCGTGACGCCTATAGTTGCGGCGTTCTAAGTTTCAGATGTAGTTTAACAGAGTAGTTGTGTTGTAGAAAATCAGTTGCGGTTCAACAGATGCGACACAATTTTGTTTCAAAATGATTTTCTTGTTGTTTTGATGAAAATTTTGATCTGTTTGGTGAATGTTTTGTTTCGAACTCTGGTAAAACCGTGAAAACACTTGACAAGCCATCGCTTCTTTAA
>VDFB02001462.1:204766-256758 GCA_007258455.2 Sequoia sempervirens | reverse complement strand
TACATGTTGGTTCTTAGTTAGGGTAATTGGGGACATGACACCTTGCGAGCATCAAACAAGCCACTAAAGGCTTTAACCAATCCTACTAGGGGCTCTTATACTTTTTATAGTAGTACCCCGTTCTAAAAGACACTGTATGGCTAAGGCCTACATACCATGAGGACTTGACAGTTTAGTCTTATCCATTTGTATACCAACTCAAGCGAAAATTGGTTGGATTCACCTTCGAATTGGTCTTAGGCAAGCCCCTCTAAAGGTAACAAAAGTGAGGGAGTACACTTGTAGTTCAACCTCCCAATTCATGTAAAGCATAAGGAAGGAGCACATAGTGTCTCTTTCTCACACTAGCATGATTTGTTCAATTTTTAAAAACCCAAATTTGAAATGTGTAGGTAATATTTTAGGCAACCAGTGCCACCAAAATGCTTTTGATTCTCAAGATCGTTGTGAAGCACGAGAGAAGTGCATATGCATTTTAAATGACACAAGTTGCAAAAAAGATTACAAGACAAAGCAAACACAAGTTCTTTTTAAATCCTCAAAAGTAGTAATGAGTTCTTTTTAGAGCACCAAATTTGAGTGTGAAGTTGATTGTTCAATTTTAGTCCAAACTCCAAATTCTAGTAATTATCTAAGGTTCAATTTTAACCAACTTGATAAAGCTTGAGTTGTAGGTTAATTTTAATCCCAAATTGATCTTAGTTGGTCCTAGAATAGAAAATAAATTATAGAAATTGAAGCCCTACATCATTACAAAGAGCATTAAAAAATGCTTTTAAGTCTCAAACTTGATTTTCCCTTGTTTCCAGCAAAGGCGATGCTCTACAAATTTCCAATGCGGAGCTGAAAAGTGAAAGAAACACTCTAGAAAAAGCAAAATCGGTGCTCTAGAATAGACAAAGAGCACGAATGCGTCACGATTTTGAAAGCGTCGCTCTACGAGAAGAAAGTTATATAGAAGATAAAGAGTTCAAATGTGATGGTGAAGCAGTAGCAGCACGATAGAAGAAAAAATATGTGGCACGACACACTGATAGCAACAATGTAGGAAAAAAATGATGCTCTGCGGGCTTGCAATTGCATGAAGGCAGCATCACATTCTTGTGTTTGCAAAAAATGGAAAAATCAAGTGAAATTCAACATGTTGGGATGGTCTGCGCTCCTTCTAGAGCCAAAAAGTGAACACCAAACCTACAAAAACTAACAATAGATCAACAATCAAGTTTCAAACATGTTAGAGAGATCAATCTAGTGTTCCCTATGAAATTCTTTAGCCAAATTCACTAGAAAACATGAAAATAACAAGAAACCAACAAAATAAAGCATGTAATCTAAATAAAACTAGCTAAACCTCCATCCCATAGGGGAGTGGTGCTCAATTAGGACTTTTTCAGTGTCTACAAATAGTATCATTTCATCAACAATAGTTCAGTTACAACCTTTACTATAGGTACCCGTAGAAATTGAGTTTTAGTTATACTTTTACTGTCTTATAGTTTTGTGAATTTCCTGCAACTAGAATAACTTTAGAAGAATAGTTTAGGTAGTTTGAGTCCATGAAGGAATATATAATGCTACACCATCATAAGCTTATGCACCTTGATCGATAATTTAATGTAGTCTTAAGCAGTGTCAAGTGGACCGTTCAATTTATGAACCCTTTGAATTGAGTGACCTTCACCAAGTTTAGAAAACATTAAGTTAGACTCTACAATGTGTTTATTTTGAATGTGCATCTTATTATTGAAATAGAAATAATTTTTTTATTGCTATAAGCTGGTAAACATGTGAGTGAAAACATAGCTAAAACATTGGGCTTGTTATAGCTAACCCTACAATTATTGATTAAGGAGGGTTAGGGCCTTGATCCCATACAAAGAAGGATGGAAAAACAAACTTAAGCAAATAAAAACGAGTCAAGCACAACTAAGAACCATAGAAACAACAAACAAGATACAGATTTAGAGAAACTTACATTTTGCTCATACCCCTTAGCATAATAAAAAAAAACTATCAGCATCCACTAAACACCACAATAAAATAGCATTTAGCCCAATACAACAAATAGGATAAAGTTTACCCTATAGTTGTAGACTTGACCTTCTCAAATTTAATTTTTAAATTCAATTTTGACTAACTCCCACTTATACCCTTCCTACCTAGAGTTGTCTAAACATAAATTTATATGATATATTGCTATCTATCCTTGTATTTAAATGCATGATTACTATATTTTTAAATCATCCACATCTTTCATGATATATTTGTCTATCATTCATGTTCCCACACTTCAATTGGCACACTAAAAATATAGATATACACAATTATTTTTGGAGCATATATGCATGTTTGAAGGGAGTAGAAGCAAAATAGTAAGTCTCATTTCCAAGCAAAAATTAAAAAATACAATTAAAAAACATGCCCCAAATTGTGAACGCAAAATTTAAGGAGGCTTCAATTGAATCATGCTAGATTGAATCTAATTAATAGCCACATGGCTTTGCTTGTCACCCAATGGTAGGAGGAGGTTGAACCCCCTTAGATCAAATTCTTCTTAATTTTTTTTATAGAGGAAAAAGTTGTAGCATTTTAAATGTACAAAGAGAGTTAGACTAAAGGGGTTCAAACAAACCCTCTTAGATTAAACCTTCTTATGTAGAGCGCCTATGGTATCCTTTTCCCCTATCTACATGTTATAATTTTAGAGAACAAAACTTGACAATTTTCCTTATGTTACAAGAGTCAAATAAAGTTATTCAAAGATCAAAATTCACAAGTGCATAACCCTTTAAATTAGATCTTTAAAAGAATAATACATAACATAATTTTTAATATTATATTTTTATTTATTTTATAAGTATGATAGGCATGTTACAAAAATAAATACCTATAGTTGAGCTAATAGAAAAATGATGTAAAGTAGGGAAAAATATCTATAATTTATTTGATATAATGGACAAAATATATTGAAAGTTGATTTTTGTAACTCAATAATGTTGAAGAGTGAGACATAATATTGTACAAAATATCTAAGAGTATTATTTCAATTTATGCATACATTATTGTGAGTTGACCTTAAGAAACACATTCCAATGTGATATAATGGTAACCCCTCAAAATAATTTTTAAATACTTTTAGCCTTCAAATAAATAAATAAAAGGAAATAGGAGCAAAGACATAATTAAGATGAACACTTACTCTTGTAGACTCAAATCTATATAGAACAAAAAGAACATTTTAATGTAGACAATAGTCTGTCATTTAAAATTCACAAATTTCAATCTTATAACAAGATAACAAGATGTATTAGGTGGAGATAAAGATTATAAAATAGTAATTGTTTTTGAAAACAACAATAGATTTGTTAGAATACACTCATTTGTAAACTTAAATAGCTCCAAATTAAAGTCATGACAATATAATTTTTGGATCGGTAATGTGCTTGGCCACATTGTATTTGGTTCATATGAGTGATTTCATCGTTAAGATTGTAGTTGGAGTGAAGGTTAGTGGCTATTAGATTGCACAAATAATGCATTATTGTGGTAATTATTAGTCATTAAGTGTAGATGAATTAAATTCTTGCTCTAGTCATTTTTTGCATTGAAGCAATAAAATGATATTAGATTATAGGATGCACTACTTCAATAAGTGTAAATATTTTTTTGCATTTATATAATTAAATATGTTTAGTGCATGTAATAATATTTAGTGTAAGTCTTTGTTTCAATGAAAAAATTAGAAATCAAGAATTTAATTTTATAGAACAAGATATCATTGAAAGAATAATTCATTTTCATATTAATTTACCCTAGTTACCACCTCACAATAGAGGATTATTATGATGGCTATAGTAGTGTCCAATAGTATTCAAACAACAACAAAACATTAATAGAGTTAAAAGTTAAGCCTCAAATTAACATTTGGTTAAGACTTACATTATTGATATAGTTCAAATTTGAGCCTCAAATTAATGTTTGAATAAGATTAACTATTGATATAGTTAAAATTTTATTACAAGAATTTAATGGATTGAAAATGTAATTAAATAAAATAATAATTTCATTTATACACTAAATGTTCCCAACATGAATTGATAAAAAAATAGATAAATGATATTTTCAAAATTATTAAATAAGAATTTTTTTTTTTACAGACTATAGAATAGTTGCTTGATTATTATTATTCTATGAGAACAACTAGATTATATTGATGTTGGAATTTATATCTCTATATAGTGTATTAAAACAACATGAATAAGTATACTTCTAAACTAGAAGTCATCCTTCAACGATCATGTCCATTAAAGTTAATCAGAGGTTGAAATTGATCCAAATATGTCTTGAGAGATTTAAACTTTTATGAATGACTTTTTAGTCACATGCCATCATCCTTGCCAAGTGCATGTAATTGTATTTAGTGTAAGTCTTTTCTCAAAAAATAATAATTTAGAAGTCAAGAGTATAGTTTTATAGAAAAAGATATCATTGAAAGCATAGTTTACTTTTATATCAATTTATCCTACCAACTTACAATAGAATATTATTATAATGGCTATAGTAGTGTCCAATAGTATTCAAACAACAACAAAACATTAATAGAGTTGAAATTTAAGCCTCAAATTAACATTTGATTAAGACTTACATTATTGATATAGTTCAAATTTGAGCCTCAAATTAATGTTTGAATAAGACTCACCATATTGATATTGTTAAAATTTTATTACAAGAATTTAATGGATTGAAAATATAATAAAATTTAAATAATAATTTCATTTATACTATAACATCCCCAGTGTTTAACCCAAAAAATTTACAATTTTAACCCCACATGTGAATAACATATTCTTGTAAAATATAGCAATTGAATTTTTCTTTTCTAATTTAATAATAATATGCACATTTGGAATAATCCCATTCCAAACTCCCACGACATTGCAATAATAAAATATGAATATTCAAAATTAATCCCATTGCATTTTCTTAAAGTGCATTACATAATTCCAAGTAATGATTATCTATTACATAATCCCATTTAATGATAACATTTTTCCAATTACAATTCTCAATAAGAATAGAGATACATGTCTATATACATAGCTTCCATGAGCTTAATGAAATAGAGATACAAATGGTCCATATGTCCCTACTCGAGCATACATCCTAGATGTCTCCAGCATTGGTGCATACATTCTAGATGTCCCCATTACTAGTGCATACATTCTAGTTGTCCCCAATATTGGTGTGTACATCCTCAAATCCCAGTTGCCAATTGTATGAGGGAGAGCATTACTCAAGAAATTTTTTGCCAACCACAGACTTATTGTGGTCCCCTGCACATCTACCTAATTGACCATAAGATGGCCATATCCTTCAATGAAGAGATTGGTTTGGTAACCCCATAATCCTAGCCTTTCTGAGCATAGTGTTATGTCCTACATATCTAGAGCTACCATATATTGGCTAGAACCTACATGTATGACTTCCCTTCCTAGAATTCTATTATGGATCACAACGAACTAATAGTGTAAACAGTGCCTACTTACACTACTTTTCCCAAAGAATTCAACACCCAATACTTTAAGTGCAAGTCATCCGTTCACCCACTCTTTAGCTCGATTTGGTATTGACCATAAACATAACATACATTCACTCTAAGGTGATGTCATAATAAAGTATCCAACAAGGTTAATCCATTTCTCATGGATTACCCTAACCCCAGGAATAACCAAGACTTGAAAAACTAGATAACTAGGTTACTCCCTTTCCCATGGATTATTCTAACCCCAAGAATAACCATATTATAATAAACTAACTACCTAGGTTACACCCTTTCCCATGAATTATTTCAACCCCGGGTATAACCAAACTAGAACCATACGTTAACAAATAATAAGTGACCAATTAGGTTACTCCCCCATGGATTATCATATGGGTATTCATAACATCACAACATTTAATGACTCCGTTTTAAAATTATAGTCACAACATTAAGTGTCTTCATTTCAAAAGTATGATCTCATCAATAAATGACCTCAATCAAAAGTATAATCTTATCAATAAATGACTCCATTCAAGAGGAAAATATCATCAATAAATAACTCCATTCAAGAGTATAATCAATAGTCAAGTGATCATAATCAATCTTAAAACCTCTACATTCAATATTACTCAAATATTCTCATATTTACAATGTTCACTACATTTGTATATAATCTGGAGGACATTATCAACTTGTGAGGAGTTTGTGCTTCTGCACCCATGATCCTCTTCACAATATGGCTTTGGGTTGTCGAAACGTGAGTCCTCTCTCAGAATTCCATAAATAGGAATAAACAAGCTTAATCAAGAAATAAGAAAATAACATAATTCAAAAATACCTCTTTCAACACTAATGTTGAATATTGATATAGCAACCAATTATACACCCTAATCCTAGGGAAAATACTATCTTCCTACTTCAAGGAGATATGAGTAATCAATCAAGTATAGACTATCCACATGTGGTTTGCATAATATTACAACCTATCAATGATGACATGTTTATCATGCCATCATTCTCATTGTATTACTAACCTTCTTATCCAAAAAGGTTTACCTAGCTTCATAAGCTATCAAATCAAGATAGCAATATATTTCACATTTCACTTTTCACACAACATCCACATAGTCTTGTCAACACTCAATCAAGAATCACACAAGATTATCCCAAACTAGGAAATAAATCAAGTTCATGAAAACAAGCTTATCAAGCATTCAAATTCCATCTTTCCCAAACAAGGAAATTATAAACAATTAACCTTTCAAACATAAAATAATGGAGGAATAGAAATCAGCATGCCTGGATTTAAAGTTCCAACTCATAATATTGCTTCCCAAATCTAGCCTTCACAATCATGATAGTTATTCCTTCTAATTCCAACTGATTTCCAAACTCTAGCCTCTTCTAAATGAACTCTCAACAAACGTAAACTCACAAAGACAACTCTCTTTCTCACCAAAAACTCTCAAATTATGCTTGCACAAAAAACTACAACAAAATAGCAATGAATAATTATGAATGGAAAAGTATCCCAAATGGTAGAGAGAGCACCTCTATTTATACTAAAATATGAGCATATTAATGCTATAAAAAAGCTATTGAATCCACCACCACTCTAACAACAAACCAAAAATGCATTGACTCGACATATATGTGGCTAATTTAAACTTTCAAATTGCAACACATAACAATCTTGTTATTTCCAATTTCATAAAATGGATGAGTTGACTCTCTTTTTATGACAACATGACTCCTTTTACTAAGTCAAGGCACAACGACACTTTACTCTGTAAATTTCCTATTTGGTTTGCAAGTTGACTACCCTTACAAATTTCTGCAATCTTTGCATTGACTAAGTCTTCATGCTTATCACATGGCTTTACCTGGATATGATGCCAATATTAGACTTCTATTGGTTTCCACTTTCTATAGATTTTGGCGCAATCTTTCATACTTTAGCACCCTTTATTCATGCATGGGTAACCTAAGTCAATAGTGCTTAAAATTATATTTGTTTTCACTTGCAACATTTGAATAGTATTTACTTTCACTTATGCATTGTGCATAAGTCTCTTGAATTATTCTCCTCATGTGCTTTATGTGCAGCATTGCCTCCTCTATATTTGTGATAAACAAACTACATTCAGTATTGTTTATTGTTTACTTAGCATATGGTTTACACTATTAACTTGAGCTCTAACCTAATCTTACCTCATGCACTTTACATAATACATTACTTTCCTTGTAGCACTACTCAAGCGCTTAAATACAAATAATTTATATTGCATAAAACAATAGACTTCTAACTTATGCGTAGGTTTTAACTTTCTTTCATGCGCTTTACATGTGCTGCCTTCACATATTATTATGTTGCTGGTTTGTAATGCAAGTCTCTCTCCATCATATGTTCCACGCCATAGTCAATTGCTGCACATACTTTCAAATATATAAAATAGCCATTGTTTACATATATGTATATTTGTATATATTTGTATATATTATAATATATATTAATATATATACTATATATAATTATCATTTACTATATATATATATATATCGATTGCTCACACATATATTGTATTTATGTGTAGGTCGTCGACTATATACATACATGTATATTCAATATACATATATATACATACCTATATACTTATTCACAACCTTCAAGTATCTCAAAACTATCAAAGACATTTAACTTCAAACATCGAGACGAATAAAAGGAATCAAAAGCAATTAACCCAAACTTCCTATCAACTGAAAAGAACAACAACATGGTTTAACACATGCCACCATTAGTTCATCATAGAAACTATGACCAAGGATTACTTACCCGATTCACAAACTAACTCGACTCAATTTGACCAAACTAGGGAGTGAGTGTATGTATGCTCAATTAGGCTCATTAAGGGTTACCAAACCAAGGTATTCTCTTGAGTGATACCCCCCCTCTCTTACCCGAGGGCTTGACTCCTTCCTACATCCAACTTAGTGTATCCCAAAGGTAGTTAGTCGTTCACATGAAATTCATTTGCAACATAAATCATTTGCATCATCAAAGCATTAAAGTATTCACATTGCATTGTTCATTCATTCATCATATTTTTCATAATCATGTATATTAAAAACATAATCATACCTTAAAAAGCAATAATATATTAATGCATATTTAAGTATTTGATTCACATATCAAAGTCATGATTTACATTTATCACCATTTTTACTCATGAAGGTAAAAGTAACTTGGTAACTAAGAGACGTGGTGTAACTAAATGTTCCCAACATGAATTAATAGAAAATTAGATAAATGACATTTTCAAAATTATTAAATAAGAAAAAATAATTTACGGACTATAGAATAATTGCTTGATTATCATTATTATTCTACGAGAATAACTAGATTATATAGATGTTGGAATTTATATCTTTGTATAGTGTATCAAAACAACATGAATATGTATACTTCCAAATTAGAAGTCATCCTTCAACGATCTTGTCCATGAAAGTTAATCAAAGGTCAAAACTTATCCAAACATGACTTGGGAGATTTAAACCTTTATGAATGACTTTTTAATCACATGTCATCATCCTCACCAAGTGCATAATTATATTTAGTGCAAGTCTTTTCTTCAAAAAATCAATAATTTAGAAGTCAAGAGTGTAGTTTTATAGAAAAAGATATCATTGAAAGCATAGTTTATTTTTATATTAATTTATCCTACCACCTCACAATAGAAGATTATTATGGTGGCTATATTAGTGTCCAATAGCACTCAAAGAACAACAAAACATTAATAGAGTTGAAATTTAAGCTTCAAATTAACATTTGATTAAGACCAACATTATTGATATAGTTGAAATTTGAGTCTCAAATTAATATTTGAATAAGACTTACCATATTGATATAGTTAAACTTTTAAAATAGATGAATGACATTTTTAAAATTATTAAATAAAAAATTAATTATAGAATATAAAATAGTTGTTTAGTTATTATTATTATTCTATGAGAACAACTAGATTAGTAGGTTAAAACAATATGAATAAGTATACATCTAGCGGGAACGGCCAGTTTCCCACCCACCCAACGCTTTGCGACCACCCAGGGCTCCTTTCTGAGGTGAATAGGTCGGTCTCAACCCCATCGACCTATATGTTAGTTGTGAAGGGTAAATTTAGCTTCAAGTGGGAGAATAGTAGTTGTGAAGACTAAATTTTTTGAATTAAGAAACTTCTATTCCGAATAGATGTTTCTACTTCAAATTAAGAAACATCTAATTCGAATAGATGTTTCTTAATTCGAAAAATTTAGCCTTCACAACTAACACTATATTCCTTAAGGCGTATCTATATCCTCCCACAAATTAATCTACTGACTACCATAGAATTTTAGGGACCTGACCTGAGGAATCTAAACTACAAGTCATCCTTCAGCTACCATGATAGTTAATCAAAAATTGAAACACACCTTGAAAGGTTTAAACCTTAATGAATGAATTTTAATCATATATCATGATCCTCACCAATTTCATCCAATAAAATAATTAATTTTCTATTTCTATTAGATTGACTGACTTAGATTCCTTACTTGCATGAAAATATTCAAGGAATTTGTGAACGGAGTGGTTAGATCATAGGCTGTGAATTTGGAAGATTTCTGTTAAAAGTCCCATTTACCAGTAGTTTTTAGGTCGCGTGTACTTCTGCTATTTAGTGAAAGTAGCTGCAGTCATTGTCAGCAAGGAGTAGTTTTACCCACTCTGTGATCGTACGGCGAAACTAAATAATCTTCAACACTGCACCACCAATACCTTTGGAAAAGCGAAAAACTAATGTTGGCAGATGTAAGTGTTGAATATAATAAGGACAACAATTACATCTCAATTTTGGCCGTGTTTATGCCGTTAAGTGGCATGTCAGAATCCCTCAACTGCTCCCTCACCCGTGTTTGGACGGTGGCGGTGACAGAAGCTCAAAAATATAAATGTATTTACAGAGCTACATAAATAAACAATGGCGCCTTTATTATTAATTTCATTTCAGAGACTTCATCCCAGTTGGCATGCCATGGCATGGAAAATGATGATTCACTTGCTGCAGGCTATTATTATCTTAGTTGCATGGAATAGCATTCACATTTTGTAGCAAAAGATTTTAGTTTGAGAAATGTCATGGGCATGTCAATGGGTGAATTCAAAAAGGTGCAGCAGATTGTAGCAAATAACAGAGTAACATCTCTGCTAATAGTAGCCACTGCTTTCTCTCTCATCATTTTCTGCTCTTTTCTGCCCTCCTCTGATCATGATGATGATTATGGACAGAATTCAAGAGTCAATTTTGGCTTGAGCTTGCCTCCCGCCTCCTACCACCATGATACCTTGAATCGAAATTGCTCTGTTTTAACAGGGGAGAGCAGCAATAGTAACAGAAATATTTCAGTGGAGGTTCATGATGGATCTAAAAATGGAAGCAGTTCCCAAGAGTCTGAGAAAGTGACAGAGTTTGTTAATACCACCCAGACTTTTTCCCCACCGGTGATACAGACAAAAGAAGAAGAAGCTGCTCTGGAAAGTAATCTTCCAAAGGAAGAAACAGAGGATGGACTGGCAGTTACAGAAACGAAAAGAGCACAAATGACAGAATTTTCCCAATGTGACTTGTATTCGGGCAAATGGGTGTATGATGAATCGTACCCTCTTTACCCTGCTGGAGAATGCCCATACATGAGTGCAGATTTTAACTGTCAAGCCAATGGGCGTCAGGACTCGGACTATACAAAATGGAGATGGCAGCCTTCACACTGTCACCTTCCAAGGTTTGATATTTGATATGAATTGTCTTGATTTTAGTACTGTGCAGTTGGTTTAATCTTGTTAAAATGTGACATATATTAGGTTGAATGCCTCGGACTTGCTGGAGAGAGTGAGGGGGAAGAGAGTGATGTTCGTTGGGGACTCCATTAATCGCAACCAGTGGGAATCCATGCTCTGCATTCTCAGGACTGTGGTGCCTCAAAACAGAAAATCTTTCGGTCCTTCCAAAGATGGCGGCACCACTTCTTTCGTAGCTCAGGCGTGTATTCTTTTAATTTCTTTGATAAATTAAATTTGTGTATGGCTTACATAAAACCAGCTTTTTCAGTTACTCCCTCCCAGTGTTTTAATAGAAGATTTATAAAGCAGTCATGGCGGTTAATCTATGCAGGATTACAACTGTTCGTTTGAATTTTTCTGGGCACCCTTTTTGGTGGAACAAGGCACCATCAACAGGGGCAACACCAGCAAGGAGATACTAAAACTGGATGCTATTGAAAAGCATGCAACTTATTGGAGAGGTGTCGATATCCTGGTCTTCAATTCAGCTCACTGGTGGACACATGGAAATAAAGTGGAATTGTAAGTTTAAGTTTCAACTAATCATCTTAACCAAATTATATTTTCATGCGAGGAAGTCTTTGTTGTTAATGATATAAGGTTTTTACAATTTATAATGATATCTGTTGTGTCAGAAGCTTTTTCCATCGATCTCAGTGATCCATTATGAGGATAATAAAGAGTTAAAAAGATGAAAAATCTCTAATACAGTTGAATCCAAAAAACAATAGATAAGTCAGTTCAAAAGAATACTTTTTGACTTTTTTTCATATTTTTTATTTAAAATATTAAAATATGTTATGATTCATGAGAATTGGTTGTAGAAGAATTAGTTAAAAAAAGTAGAAGGGATTAAATAATTTGGTAGTTATAACCAACACATCAATTATTTACATCGAAGTTATACAATGAATTTATGGTAATTGCAGAATTTTAAGTGAGAGAGTTAAAGTGGAAAGGATTAAACAATCTGATAGTTGTAATCAACACATCAATTATTTACGTAACATCAAATTCTATATAAATAATTTATAGTAGTTGTAGAATTTGAAGTGGGGGGAGTTTAAACGGTTTGGTAGTTATAATTAATATGTCAATTAACTTTAAGCGGGAGATAAAACAATTTGGTAGTTATAATCAACACATCAATTATTTATGTAAGATCAATTTCACATAAATGATTTATAGTAGTTTTAGAATTTGAAGTGGGAGGGTTTGAACAATTTGGTAGTTGTAATCAATACATCAATTATTTACCTAAAGTTGATTTCATATAAATAATTTATATTAATTGTAGAATTTTAAGTAGAATGGTTTAAACAATTTGATATTTATAATCAACACATCAAATATTTATGTAATCGTCAATTTTATATAAATACTTTGTACACTGATTATAACCCACAATTAAATTTAAATAATTTCAACATTGACTATATAACATACATATTCATTGTCTATGTCTTAAAGTATTTTTCAACAACTTATATTTAATAAATAATTTATTTTGTAATTATGAATTGACTTATATGACTCATAGTTGGTATGAGTTTTCCACAGTCAATGAAATTGCAATGTTTACCTTTTAGATTCAACTGTATATATTTTTTTGATCCATGATCTATTGTCAAAAAAATCATTTAATAAATTATAACATAAATTGATAGACTAAGAAAACAATATTTTATATTAAAATATAAATAAACTTCTAACAATTTTTTGACTTTATATGCAACAGGAAAGATTTCTACATGGAGAACAACCACCTTCACCCAGAATTGGATCCAATGGTTGCCTTCAAAAGAGGGTTGACTACATGGGCCAATTGGATAGATCATAATATTGACCCAGCTAACACCAAAGTGTTCTTCAGAGGATTTTCTCCCATGCATTTCAGGTAAACCAGCCAAAGCTTTCTCTCCCCACTTTAGACAAGATTTATTGAGTATTGATTACAACTAGTTGTGCAAAAGAAGTAATTGAGTGTCGCCATTGTTTGAGTTACAGTTCAAGACAATGGAATAACCCAAAGGGTCATAAGTGTAATTTTGAAAGGGACCCAATTCTTGAAGAGTCATACGTGAATCCATATCCTGAAAGAATGAAAATAGTGGATGAGGTGCTGGAAAAGATGAAATATCCTGTATCTCTCATTAATATAACAAGGCTATCAGATTTCCGCAAAGATGCACATCCAGCAGAGTATAGGTTAAGAGGAGGGAAGAAGCTGACGCCAGAGCAGCGCAAGAATCCAGACAATTTTGGTGATTGCAGCCATTGGTGTTTGCCAGGATTGCCTGATATTTGGAACGAGTTATTCTATGGGAAACTGCTCATGCTCACTTAGATCGTCCTTTCTATTTTCCATAACATTTCTTATTATTTTAGCATTTTTTTTTCTATAAACTGCAGTGTATCTGGTGGTGATGGGTGATGTTGGCGTTATACCTCCTCCCCCTTCTACACCATAAAATCTATGGAGACTGGATCACATGATCAATTATTATTAGTCAATAGACTACATATAGTGTGGGATTTAAATCTAAAACAAGTCCCACGCCTTCAAACTACTATTGAGTCATCAGAAAAAAGTTTTAGTTGCCGTTTAATTGTAAATCAGTTGCCATTTAAAAAGTAAAAGCTTCCAAAATCTCACTTATTATGTAAAAGTCAGATAAACATTGGTTTATCAATGGATAGAAACATTCTATTTCCATTTCCAGTCAATTTGATGGCAAGTTTCTTTTTTCATTTGCATTGTTTTATGTTTTAAATGTGTATGCAAATATTTCAAAATAAGATAATACTTAATTTCTTTAAGGAAAAAATATAGATTTGTCTAAGTTTATTTCATTTCATTATTTAACTCACTTATTATTAATTGTTTAATCCAACAACATACACTAGAATTTTTGCAATACATAATATCCATACGCACCTATGCACAAACACATGCTCTCTAACATATTAACATACATATAATTTTTTATGAGAATAATCCTTGAATATACTTAAATACAATTGCTAATTGTAGTATTTATGAATAGATTATATTTGAAGGTTTTTCTTTTACTAATTGAAATTGCTAATTACAAATATTTTTAATAAATCTCGTTGATTAGGGGAGAGGGCCCAATAGTCGTGCGAGGTCCAATAGTCGCGCACCCAATCGTAAATATAATACCCAATAGTCATTTATATAATGTCCAATAGTTGTGATTTGACTACCCTTAATTATACAAAATGTATGCTTTTGATCTAAAAAGCAACCAATCATGTGATACCACATCAGCGCTCAACTACTCATGATGTAATGCACGAGAATTGGTCTCACTATTTTTTGGGGCCTTTTTGGACACCTTGACAAAAATGCATGCTGATGTGGCATCATATTTGATGATGTGGCCCTGAAACCTTAGTTATAAGCAGAGAACTTGCCAAATAAGCTGCTGTAAAAAATTGGGAGTGATTTGAAATTTTGACGTAGGATAATTAGAAGCACGAAGTTAGGGTGCACGACTACTGGTCCCTCTCCCCTATTATGTTCGACTTTCTATTTTAACCTAGACAATCGGAGAAGGGAAAAATTTATTAGGTATTACAGTACTCCTTCGTTTAAGCCCGAGCACTAGGACAGTACGAATACCCGACAGGCCTCGAACTTGATGTTCTCTGGGCCGACATGAAAAATCTGTTTGTTTTAGCCTGCGCACGGAACTCATACTTTGTACTGCACTGTTAAATTTCAGGGGCCACGTTTTTTCTTTGATGTAAGAAATGACAAGTAATAAAAATAGTACTACGACTGATTGCTCAGATATAATATGTATTATCTAGCATTTAAAATGACAGTCTGTCTGTCAACCTTTTACCGCTTGCTTATTTATTTCATCTGTATGAAATAAGCTTAAACAAAGCTTAAACAAATCTAAATTTTTTTCTTAAAGAAATTAAGTATTATTTGATTACGAAATATTTGCATACAGATTTAAAACAATTTAATTGAAAAAACACTGCAAATGGAAATAGAATGTTCCGATGAGTTGTCAAATCAATACTTATCTTGCTTTTATGTGATAATGAGATTTTGGAGGCTTTTACCTCATATTTTAGAGGTTTTTACTATTAAACAGCAGCTGGTTTATCATTAAATGGCAGTGAAACTTGTTTTCCAACGACTCATAGTGGTTTGCAGATGTGAAACTTGTTTTAGACTCAAATCTCACATTATATGTAGCCTATTGACTAATTAAAACAAACAATTTTAATTAATCAAAAATTATTTTTTAATATTTTTTATAAAATATAAATAAAATTCTTAATAATAAAATAATTTCAATTGTTCTTAAGATTTAAGACATATTTACTATTTTAAAAAATTCTATATTCATTATATAATATATTATAACTTATATATATTTTAATCTTAAACTCTTATTAACATGCATTCATATATATATATATGATCTTTAAGAAATACAATATACTTTTACAATCTTTGCTATTTTCCATTAAAAAATGAGTGTCTACGTGCTGATTATATTGACCTCATTTTGTCCATCATGATATGATGAAGTTTAAAATCGGTCTAACTTGATCAAATAGATCAAGGATGATCTTTTGAATTCTAAATTGCCTTCCAATTAGTTGTAATTTTAAAGTTTTTATAACAAAACTAGAAGGGAGGGTTCTAGAAAACTATATTTTTCAGATTTTCAAAGCAACAACCACATTTATTATTAGTTTAGAAAGCTTACGTAAGATGAACCAGTGCCATTGTAAAATTTATCTCTGTTTGACGAAGATTCAAACCTGCGATTCTGCATACAAATTTATGGAGTAATAAATTCAATTTTAACCTGGCATGTCTTTAGCCGATAGGCTATTCTATGTGGGGAACCCCACGGGCATTTCCTACAGTCAGATGCCGGCAGGAACCCCACGAACTATTCCGAGAACGCCTTCCGGCCTGCAAAATGTACCCGTCACATCGTTTTAAAGTGTGATGGCAGAGACAAGGTACGCGAACTATTTGACAGAATGCCTCAAAGAAATGTTTGAAAAATGTGGAGGCAAGGACAAGGCGTGCGAATTTTGACAAATGCGGAGGCAAAAAATGAACTACCGGACAGTACATAACTCTGAAAAATTAATTGGCAAACCAAATGAAAAACTAGTGTGTACTCGACCTCATAATTTTTTCTTCAAATATCGAAGTCTGAGTCATCAGAATTATATTTATTAGTTAATGGAATCGAAAATGAGTACATCCATAGGACAGAATACAACTCTGAAGAATTAATTAAAGTGACGGTATCTACCTACTGGGATAGAGCGACTGACTTAGGCGACAAAGTTGCAGACCACTGCGTGACCATCGCGCAGCCGGCGTGCATGAATTGTTGCGTAGGGCTTTGCATGGTACGTTAAGACATGACTATACAGAAACAGCTACTCATAACTCTCATGGATTGTGGAAATCTAATAACTTTGTTTCATGACTATACAGCTATTAAATAGTGTGTTGTGGATTTGTTGTGGATGCGCTGATTTTGGGGACCACATAACTGCATTTGGTCTTCCTATACCTGGGTATGTTACAGTGTGGACGTGGCAGAGGTAACAGAATACGAGGAAGGAAAAATCTAACGACAAAGTGTTTTTTAATCGTCTTTAACGGTGAACTTGTGAATAGGTAAAGTTGTATAAACGATCTTCAAAATAAAGTTCATAGTTTGACTAGGTAAAGTTCTATAAACGGTGAACTTGTTGAACCACTACTCATGAAACATGGGTCAATGAGTTTGACTCGGAACTACACGGTTGAATCTTGATAGCAATATCATGATCTTCAAATTCTTTTAGTTGACAATTGACCTGGTACGGAAGTTATCTAGGTTAAATAATAAAAAAGTTAATTTAAAATATACAATTAATTAAATAAAAAATACGAAAATTAAATCAGTATGCCTATTTTAAATTTATTTATTTAAAAAACAAGTTGTATTAATTTTTTATATAAAATAGAGAAGTCATTTAAAATTATAAAAACAAAATTTATATAATGAATAAAATAACTATTTAACTACAAAATAACTAATATACACTATAAAAATAAATAAATAAAAACAAATAAAAATAAATAAAATAACTATTTAATTGAAAAATAACTTATATATACTATAAAAATAAATAAATAAAATAATTTATATAATAAATAAAATAAAAAAGATTCTTTAAATAAAATAAATATAATAATATAATAAATTTTTAATAAAAATAAAATTTGTTCTGTGTTATAAAATCCAAACAATAAACAAATAGAAAAATGAAAAACTAAAGTTGTATAGGAAGTGTTGTTTTTGGAATGAATTGGAGAGGAGGGTAAAGAAGTAGAGAGGGAAGGATAGAGAAAGAGAGAGAGAGGGAAGGAAAAAAAAGCAGAGGGAAGGATAGAGAAAGAGAGAGATGAGGGGAAAGTAGAGAGGAAAGGATAGAGAGAGAGAGGATTAAAGGAAAGGAGGGAGGTAGAGAGGGATAAGTGAGATAGAGATGGGAGGGAGAGAGAGGTGGGATAGAAAGAAGTAGAGAAGGAAAGAGAGAGCCAGAGAGAGAGGGAGCGAGGGAGGGAGTGAGGAAAGGAGAGGTAGAGAGGGATAGGGGAGATATAGAGAATTAGAGGGAGAAAAAGAGAGGTAGAGAGGAATAAGTGAGAGAGGGAGAGAAGTAGAGATGTAAGGAGAGAATGAGAGAAATAGGAGGGATGGAGGGAGGGATAGGGGACAGCAGAGGAATAGAGAGGAAGGAGAGAGCAAGAGGGAGAGAGAAGGGGGGAGGAAGGAAGGGAGAGGTAGAGAGGGATAGGTGAGATAGAGAAAGAGAGAGAGGAGGGGAAGAAGTAGAGAGGGAAGGATAAAGAAAAAGAGAGGGAAGGACAGAGAAAGAGAGAGAGGAGGGAAAAAAGTAGAGAGAGGTAGAGAGGGATAGGTGAGATAGAGAAAGAGAGAGAGGAGGGTAAAGAAGTAGAGAGGGAAGGATAAAGAAAGAGAGAGAGGGAAAAGAAGTAGAGAGGGAAGGACAGAGAAAGAAAGAGAGGAGGGAAAAGAAGTAGAGAGAGAAGGATAGAGAAAGAGAGAGAGGAGGGTAAAGGGACAGAGGGAGGTAGAGAGGGATAAGTGAGATAGAGATAGGGAGGGAGAGAGAGGTGGGATAGAAAGAAGTAGAGAAGGAAAGAGAGAACCAGAGATAGTGAGAGGGAGGGAGGGAGGGAGGGAGAGGTAGATAGGGATAGGGGAGATACGGTAGGAATTAGAGGGGAAGGGAGAGAGAGGTAGAGGAATATGAGAGAGAGGAGAGAAAGAAGTAGGAGAGGGAAGTTATTTTGCGAGAGAGAGAAATAGGTGGGATGGAGGGAGGGATAGGTAGAGAGGGATATGTGATATAGAGAGAAATAGAGAGGGAAGGAGAGAACAAGAGGGAGAGAGAAGGGGGGAGGGAGGGAGGAAGAGGTAGAGAGGGATAGGTGAGATAGATCATTACTTTCTTCACGTCGTCCACTACTTTTCACGGTTGTAAATAATGCAAGCTCAGCCTATCAGCGTAAGTATTGCACCTTATTGGGGTGCAAGTGCTAGTTAATATAAGAGGTACTTTTTCAGACTTTGAAAGCTTACCTTATAAATAACTGACATACACCTCATATCTGAATAGAATAAGAGAACATATGATTCTAGTCAAAGAAAAGGAATTTAAGTCTTCCTGTGTTGGTTTAATTTCTCGACTCTGCCAAGAGATATAGTCTCCCATACCATTCAGTCTATTTACAAATGTAGTGTATAGAACTGTTTACGTGTACTCCCTAGATATATTGACATATTGTAAATTAGATGTTGTATCATATAGAAATATTGGAATTTGGAACATAAAGAATATAGAGGAACATATTCTAGTTTATCCTAAATGTTTTTCAAAAGACACAGGTATCATTTACAAATCATACGAAAATCGAGGAATAAAGTTTGTATTTGTATAGTAATCCAAGATTTGAAAGACTAGCCTTATAATAAATCATGACATGGACATGGGAGCTTTGGAATAGGCCATGTATATCCATCAAAAGGATTTAGAAACTTCCAAGAAAAGGAAAAACAAAAGGCTAAGGATTTATGAGTGTTTATAAATGAAAGGAAGGGTAGTAGGAGCAGGACTAGATTAAGATGTAGATTCATGAGCATATTTCAGTAACATCCATTCCAAGTGAAGTTTTAGGTGTGGATCCATAGCCATACACACAAAGTAACAAGGCTATCAAATTTTCTCAAAGATGCACATCCAGCAGAGTACAATTTAAGAGGAGGGAAGAAACTGACAACAGAGTAGCAGAAGAATCCAAATAATTTTGGTGATTGCAGCCACTGGTGTTTGCCAAGATTGCCTGACATTTGGAACAAGTTATTCTATGGAAAACTGCTCATGCTCACTTAGATCGTCCCATCTCATTGTGAAAAGTATATTATTGCCCATAACATTTCTTATTAATTGATTATTATTAGTCCATAGGCTACATATAATGTGAGATTTGAGTTTGAAACAAGTTCACACTTGCAAACTACTATTAAGTTGTTGGAAAACAAGTTTCACTTGCCATTTAATGGGAAACTAGCTGCAATTTAATGTTTAAAGCCTCCAAAATATAAATAAAAGCTTCTAAAAGCTTACTTATCACATAAATGTCAGATAAATATTGATTTGACAACTAGTTGGGAACATTCTATTTCCATTTGCAATATTTTTTGTCAATTTGATGTTAACTTTCTTTTTCATTTGCATTGCTTTATGTTTTAAATATGTATGCAAATATTTGATAATCATATAATAGTTAATTTCTTTACTTGGAAAAAATATAAATTGATCTAAGTTTATTTTTGTGAATAAAAGAAGAGCAAAATAGAAGTGCAGCAAATAAAGTATAAAACAGATAAGAAAAACAATAAAGACAAGACACCAGTATTTATCGTGGTTCACCAAAATATGCCTACATCCACACTAAGTAGAGGAATTTTATTATTCTCAACAACAACATTTACAATGAAATATGTAGCATATATAATGTTACATTTCACACCAAAGAAGAATGTGAATAGATAAATAATTGGAGGGAAAATCAATGTCTCCATTGGGCTTCATCTCTTAACAATCTCCCACTTGAAGTCCAATGGATGCTGCAACTCGCCAAACATTCCCTTGCTCTAAACTTACTATTACTTCTTCTTAACCAGACCAAGAGAAGTCCTGGTGCATTCAAACTTCTCTTTGGGAACAACCTTGGTCAAGATATTTGTCGGATTGACCTTTGTGTCAATTTTTGCAACTTGTAACTTGCCCTCTTCAACCACATGACAAATGAAATGAGCATGTATGTCAATATGTTTAGAACGACACTTAGATGAATGATTGTGAGCCATAAAAATGGCACTACGACTATCACAAAACAAAACATAATCACTTTGTTGACATCTCAAATCACTAAACAATCACTGTAACCAAAGCATCTCCCTAGCACCTTCAAAAAGAGAAAAATACTCAACTTCAAAAGAAGAAAGAGAAATGGAATGTTGCAGCCTCAAGACCCAACTAATGGAAGCTCCAACAAACATGAACACATAGCCAGTAGTAGATCTTCGTTTATCTAAATCTTCGGTAAGATCAGAATCACTGAAACCTTGCAGTTGTACATTATTGCCACCAAAACATAAAGCATAATCAGAAGTGCCTTTAAGATACCTTAATATCCATTTGACAACTTCCCAATGAGGCTTTCTAGGATTTCTCATGAACCTACTCACAACTCCCACTGCATGAGCAATATCGGGATGAGTGGAGACCATAGCATACATAATACTGCCAACTGCAGATTTATAAGGAATTCCTTCCATGAACTCTTTATCCTCTTGTGTCCTTAGACACAAATCAAAAGATAAATGAAAATGGGAAGCAAGAGGAGTAGAAACAACCTTCACATCAGCCATACCAAATCTTTCTACAACCTTGTCAATGTATGCCTTTTGTGACAACATGATCTCCTTCTTTCATCTATCACTATTGCTTTTTATTCCAAGAATCTTCTTAGTTTTTCCTAAGTATTTCATAGCAAATATCTTAGTTAAATGTGCCTTCAACTCACAAACAATCCACGTACTAGTAGCAACTACCAACATGTCATCAACGTAGAGCAAGAGAATAATAAACTCACCATTAGGAAGTTACTTATAATAGACACATGGATCTAATTCACACCTTAAGAAATTTTTCTCAATCATGAAGTGATCAAACTTGAGATACCATTGTCACGGGGCTTGTTTGAGCCCATATAAGTTGCGCTTCAACTTGCAGTAAAGATGTTCATGTCCTTGATTTTTAAAATCTTTTGGTTGCTCCATGTACAACTCTTCATCAACATCACCATGTTGAAAGGATGTCTTGACATCCAACTGGTCAAGTTCAAAATCCCAAACTGCAGCCAATCCCAAAACTACTCAGATTATGTTCATTCTCACAACTGGGGAGAAAATCTCATTAAAATCTATTTCTTTATGTTGATCATACCCCTTTACAACCAGTTTGGCATGATAACGTTTCTTTCCTGCATCCTCTTCTTTCAACTTGTATACCCAACAATTCTTCAAGGGTCTTCGATTAGGTGGAAGTGACACTAAATCCAAAGTATTATTAGCCTGCAACAAACTCATTTCATCTTGCATTGTCTCTTGCCATTTCGCAGAATCAATTGGCTTGCAAGCCTTCTTTAAAGTAGCTAGTTTAGGTAGATCAAAAATCAAAAGTTCAGGCTCAACCTCCTCTGAATATAACAATTAATAATTTGAAAACTTAGAAGGACGTCTCCTCTCTGGGGTGGACCTCCTTAAATGAGGACCTTGTTGTGGCACATTTGAATCTTATAAACACATTCTTTGTAATTGACTTTGAACATTTTCTATTTCGGTTTGCAAATTACCTTTGTTCTAAACATTTTCTTTCAAACTCTGCCTTTGTATGTCTGTAAGTTGTAAAGTCTCTTGTGCCTGCGCATTTCCTTGTGCTTGTGCAAAGTCACCAATTGAAGAGTTTATGGGCTATGTAACATGTGAAGAAACTTCCATAAGACCTATTAAAGATGGCTGCAAAAAACTTGAGAAGGTTGTGTAAGAGGTAAGAAAGGTTGTGTTGAATGTAATAAAGGTTGTGTAATAAGTTTTGAAGGTTACACAACATGAATTGGAGCCTACACATGGAGAATTGGAGGTTGCATAATGGGTAGAGGAGGCAGCAATGCATGTGGAGGTTGCACAAATACTTGTGGAGGCTGCACAAAGACTTGTGGAGGCAGTGTTTCACTCCTAGAAGGTTGCAAAAAAACATATGAGGGATGCTCAAACAAAGATTCCGCATTGCCATTTTGTGCAGACCGAGTATAGGCTATGTTGGGTGGTGAAAGCTCTAGGTGAGGAGGCACCAAAGTAATACCTCCTTCATCATTCAGAGAAAACATAGATGATGACATAGAAGGGGCAGGGGATAAAACAGAGGTGGGTGAATGATTTATCCCACCTACACTACCTAACTACAAATTACCTCCAGGTGACCCATGTGAGTGAATATTTTCAAATGTAGAGAAGGGCACATATTCCTTAGTGTCTACTACCTGTGTTTGCAAAGCTGGAAAAATGTGTTCATTGAAAACCACATCCCTGATGCAAGTAATCTTATTGATGACAGGATCCCATAGCTTTCAAATCCGTACTGATCTTCGCCATACCCAACAAAAAAGCACTTCTGTGATTCAGGATCCAGTTTGTATCGTTTCTCCTTGGGAACAAGAGCAAACACTTCACACATCCGAATACCCGAAGATGTAAATAGGAGATTCGCTTTCCAAGCCACTCTTCCTCTGAAATACCAAAATACAATCGGGATAATGGGCTCCGATTAATGAGATAAACCGTTGTGTTGCAAGATTTAGCCCAAAACTCTTTTCCCAATCCAGCATTAGAAAGCGTACAACGTGCTTTCTCCAAAATTATTCTATTTAACCTCTCTACAACCCCATTTTCTTGAGGTGTAAAAGGAACAACTTTGATTCTTCAAATACCATTTTCGACACAAAAATTATCAAACTCTAGGGAGAAAAATTTGCCACCATTATCCGTTTACAAACATTTGATGTTATGCCCACTCTGATTTTCAACTAAAGCTTTAAATTTTTTGAATTTACTAAAGACTTTAGATTTCCTATTAAGCATAAAAGTTCAAACCTTCCTAGTGCAATCATCAAGGAAAGTTACAAAATAGTTAGCCCCTCCAAGAGAGGTTACCTCAATCGGTCCAAAGACATCTGAGTAAACAAGCTCCAAACGTGAGGTATTCTTTGCACGACGTATCTTCAGGAAGCTGACCCTCTTTTGTTTGTCATAAAGACAATGTTGGCCAAATTCCAAATCCAATAATTTCAAACTCAGTAATTGAGATCTCTTTTGATCATCACTTCAAGGCCTTTCCTACACATATCTCCAAGACGTTGGTGCCAAAGTACAGTCTCGTTGTCCATCAGTGACATAGCAACTCCCACTTGAGAGTCATTCTAAAAAATATATAAGTTTCCCACTCTATCTCCTTTGGAAATCTACAGGACACCCTTAGTAACTTTCCATTAATCTAGAAAGAAAGAAGTATTGCAGCCTTGTGAAAAAAGTTGGCTTATAGAAATCAGATTCTTCTTGAGTTTTGGAACATGTGTCTAACATATTGCAAAATCCATGTGCTTCCATTCTTGGATTGTAAGAGAACATCACCTTTACTAATGATTTCCAAAGATTTGTTATCCCCCAAGTAAACATTCTTGAAAGTTATCCTTGATAAATTAAGAAGGCATCCTTAAAAGAGGTAGCATGGAAAGATGCGCCTGAATCTAAAACCCACAAATCTGAAGTGATTTCACTTATAGATAAAACCAAAACACTATAAGAGTTGTCATAGACAACATTAGTCGCATTGTCTCTAACCTTCTCTTGTGCCTTCTTATAGGAATAATAGTCTTTTTTGGTGTGACTAGCCTTACCACTGTAGACATGTAAAATTGACTTGACACTTATCACAAATTCATAATGTCTTGAAACGACCCCGAAGTGACTCAAAACAAATATGAATCAACTCGGAACGACCCCAAAATGACTCGGAACAACTCTGAATCAACTTGGAACATCTCAGAACAACCTCGAAGTGACTCGAAACAACTCTGAATCAACTCAGAACATCTCAGAATGACCTTGAAATGACTCAGAACAATTCTGAATCAACTCGAAACATCTCAAATCGACCCTGAAGCGACTCAAAACAACTCTGAATCAACTCAAAATGTCTCGAAACGACTCAAAACAACTCTAAATCAACTAGGAATGTCTCAGAACGACCCTGTAACAACTCAAAACAACTTTGAATCAACTCGTAACATATCAGAACATCTCAAAATCAACTCAGAACATCTTTGAAACATATCAGATCATCTTAGAATCATCCCACAACATCTCACAATGCATCAAACGACATCAAACGACATCCAAAACTCTAATTCTACTATTTATCAAATGATACAACATTATTTGATTAATTCACATTTCATCATTTCAACTAATTAAACAAATTATATTTATTTAATAAAGTCCTAATCTTATCTTATTTCATCTTGATTAGTCAAACAACACTAATTATTTGATTGCATCACTAATTCACCTTATTCCTCAAAATTAGTTGAATTATTAAATCATAATAATTTAATTATCACACTTCCCTCCAAAATTTGAATAATCAAATCAAACTATTCAAACTTTTCAAATTAGCAAAACATCAAAATCAAAATCAAATTAGAATTAATTAATTAATTAATATCCCTCACCCACTTTTTGATTGAGGAAATCATGGATTGCTAACTAAGCAATCTATTTTGCTAACAAAGCAATCTATTTTGCTAACAAAGCAATCTAATTTTGCTAACTCAACCATCTAATTCCTAACTCAACCCTAATTGATCAATCAATTGCTAACTAAGCAATCAAAATTCTAAAGTTAGCCAATCTATTCTTCAATCAGCCTAATTGTGTAATAAACTTGCACAATCTCCTCGTGTCTAAATCCTCTCAGCTCATTTTGACCGTTGACAAGGATATTCTCCAACTCGATCTTGACCATCGATTCAAAATTATTTTTTCTATATAACAAGCAGGTATGTGCAAGATCATGGTGGGCCAAAAAGTGGCAATATGATGGGTATGTGGTTGATGACTATTTTCTTACCCAAAATTGATGAAATGAAAGGGTTTTTAAAGGAGATTCTTAGCTTTCCACTGATATAAACTATGCTTTACTTTGAATTTAATAAGTAATTATTATTCATTTTCTATTCAAATTACGACTAAAGTCCTGATTGATAGGCTAATTGAAAAACATCTATAGCTTTCAAATGGTATCACATTTTTTGAATCCAAAACATGTGTCACATTCTATGCTTCACATACTATAGGATTAAAAAAAGAAAAAATGAATTTCATAAATTTTGACCAAGGGTGGTTATACAAGTTTTATATTTTTAAAAGGTTGTAATAAAAAATCATAATTAATTATTTACTTGGAAAAAAATTACAAAAAATATGCATCACATCGGGCATGAGTCCTCTACTTATATCTAAAATATTATAAAAATATTATCATTTTATTGTGGTTAGGGTGGTCAAACAAACACCTACTTCTTATTTTTTCATTGAAATTTAAGTACCACTGCATTGAAATTTCAATTTTTTACCAAATAGATTTAAAAAAAAAAAACAAACCTAGTAGTTTATCAACTAAATTCGATTTGATATAGATTATATTCTTACATATTTTTGAAATAATATGGATAACTTATTCAAATTTTTATATCAAGTTGCCTAACTTTGATTTTTCCTAATTTTTTGCCACTTAAGGGCTTGTTTTTTCCATGATGATCCTGCACATACCCAAGCCTTTCTCTTCACAAATTAGGATCATAATTTCAACTTACCTTATGCAACTGTGTGCTGTCAAGATCACCATTGATAGAGCTTCATCATTTCTTCAAGAACAAGCATTGATCATCAAGCTTTTGCATACAAGCAATGGAGGCTTTGCAATGATACGAACAACCCAACATCATGCAAATACACTCCAACATTGGATGGTAATATCTTCATTTGTTATTTGAATTAATTTTGTTAATCGTAGGATCTCATTTCATTCAAATAGCTTAGATTTTCACATTTCATGAGTGATGGAATAGGATAGATTAAGTGTTTTGAAATAGATTACTTTTTTATTTCAATCTTGCATTTGAACTTGTTTAAATTTCATATTTCCTGATGGATTCCCTCCCCCTCACACATTCTGACACACCTGGTGACACACCTGGTGGGGCCTAGGTCCTCCTCACTAACATTTTTATGAGCTAAGTTACAAGTTACAGGGTTTTGGGAGCTTTCAGAGACATTTCATGGACTGCCCAACAAAAGCTCACTTTTGATTGCCAAAAATTTAGAGTTTTTTCCACAAAGATCAGTGCCTTTTCCATGGGAATGGCGCCTTTTCTCTCAAAACAACACTTATGCTCAAAAAAACATGTTTTTTCTTTTTTTTGAGTTTGCACCTATACAAAAAATCTAAGCTTTTGCCAGAAATTCCAAGCTTTTGCAAAAAAAAATTTCTGAGCTTTTGAATTTTTTTCTAAGCATTTGCTCTGGAAGAAAAGTGCATGGATCCTGAACTATTGTAATGAACCTCCTTGCTAATGTTTTCTTGTTTTGTAGGAACTAATGGGTTTTATGCAAGATTTGAAACACATTAACTTATTTTATGCAGGGAAGACGATCTATCCAAGTTGCTTTTAGATCTACAAGCATTTTTTTATTAACTTAGGAACTTTCTTTTGGTGCATTAACATTAACAACAACTCTCACATTTGAATTGGTGTTGCTAAAATGAACCATTCTTAAGCTTTCTAAGTTAGGAATTTCCTTTTTGGTGCATTAGCATTAACAAACAACTCTCACATTTTGATTTTGGTGCTATCTAAAATGAAAAAATTTAAAGCTTTCTAAAGTAGGAAATTCCTTTTAGTGCTCTAAAATGAACAACAACAACTCTCACACTTGATTTGGTGTTGTTAAAATAAACCATTTGAAGATTTCTAATGTAGGAATTCTCTTTTGGTGCTCATAAAAAGAACATAAAACACTTCAATTTTGGGCTCTAAAAATGAACACATTTCATGTTTTCATAATTATGAAACTTTAAATTTGGTGTATAAAAAGAGCACAAAACATTTTTTCACTTTGTTGATGCACAAATTATTTATATTTGTTGACCATTAATGACTAGGTCTGATTTTCTTAGAAACACTTCAACTTTGGGGCTTAAAATGAACAAAATGTTTTTGTTATTTTCACACCATTGCTATCTTAATTGCTTGATGTCCTAAACATTTCAATTGGTGCAAAGATAAAAATAACATTTCATTTTTACTCACATATTCTTGTGGATAACACCGCTCGAGGTGTTTAAAATGAATCAATTTGCAATGAATTGTCTTCTGTGCATGCATTGATTGGCAAGCTAAAGTGTTTTGTCTTCTCCCCTCGCACCATTTTGGATATCTTGGGTGAGCGAAGAACAATTTTGAGCTTCGCCTTTATTTTAAAGTTTTACCTTCTTAAAAGGCCTGCCTATTGAGACACATCCCATGCTGGAGAACTCATAGGCATCCAAGGTACATTCGTTTTGGACTGCTATATAAATATTTTGTGAGTGTGAGGAAAGTTCATCACTTGCCGGTGTGGATGTCCTATACCGACGTATTCTTCCTCAGTATCCTTGTGATGCATAAAAACCCGAAAGGGCTGGAAGGTTCTTAATTGATCAAAACACTACATGTGTATGTGCCCGAAAATAATATCCCCAAAACATGAATAAGAGCCAATTGTTTTAGAAGCCACCCTATTTATCCAAAACATTCTCTGAAAGTGGTGCATCATAATTTACTTTTGAGAAGTTACTTGCCAAGTCTGACTACAGGCCCATGCCATAAGTCGCATGTAAATTCATCTATTCAAAGCATGAGGTAGGCCCACCTAAGAGGATGGTTTCTCTCCACTAAGGTTGTAATTGTTTGTTAATGTTAAACTTATCCAGTTACATTCAAAAATAATTGTGACATCAAATTTTGTGTTTGATTTAAAGAAAAGGAACACATCAAAACAAACATTGAACAATATGGTCAAATCACAAACACTTTGAGTTAGTGTATACTTGAGAAAAAAGACTTATGTTTGCACTCCTTGAAAGGATTTATCCTTAAAGGTTTTCGAACATTTTGGTTTTATTTTCAGGTTGCATTGATCAAAGTAAACACTTTGGTAACTATGGCTTGGGTGTTGTGATTTCACAACTTGAGCTATAAACATTCAGGTCATAGAAATTCCATGCTTGTGAGTCAGTCCAGTGCTATTATATCACTTGCCATATTCAAGAACACAAAGGAAACAAACATAAAGAGGTTACAATAGTAGATTGCTTATAAGGTCATTGCTTGAACAAGATAGTATTGGAAAACCAAATTGGTCACAAAGTTTATCACTCATTATTCCCATACTACTTATTTGAAATTAAAATCCAACAAAACATTAGGATCATTCCTCCACTCAAAAAAATCTATGATATCAACAATTACTTGGAACTCACAGATAGTTCAAGTATCTTTCCCACAACATATCCTCTAGATCAGGAAGTGAAATATCGACCCTAGTTCTTCAACATTTTGATTTTCAAAAAGTAGCTACATTCCAAAACAACACTCAAGCCTTAGGGTTTTTGAGTTTCATAGCAAACCACCTCACAACGCCATCACACCTTATGACCATTTAGCAACCCACAACTCCTGTTCAACAACCAGGCCTTATAGCATTGATTAAACCTAGTCTCATGCACATTGAGGGTGCCCAAACCAACATCATAAGCAATTTGAGAAACTTTATATTTGAGAAAAATGAAACACCCAGTTAGTTTCTCACCGCATCAATCATCTTAAATGAAGAGGAAGAAAAAGAAAACATAGCAATTAGAAGACCCACATTACTACCTCCCGCATGGCTATAGGTATGATCCTCTTAGAAATATAAACTGAGTGACCTTATGATGGGGTATTGAGTATCAAAACATCCTCAAAAAATGTTGATCTATTATCCAAATTACTCTTATCAAGGGCCACAACATCAAATAGGGCAACAACATCAAGGATTTCAAACTCACAATCAACGAATAAATAAAAAACATCAAATTTCCCTAGATAAAATTGAGAGAGATCTTGAGGAAATTAAACGAAAATGAAATACAACATATCATCAATGCCTTATTCAAGGTTGGAACATTACATATCCACAACAAATAGACATTATCCCACAAAAACCTCAATATCCACATCAACAACACTTCCAATATCCACAATATCAAGAAGTTCCACAACACCAAGGTGTACATCAAATGCAATATCAAAACGTACCTCAATTGTCATATCAAGGAGTTCAGCAAAATAAAGAGCAAAACAATTAAGAAAACCACAAAGGAAAGATTACCGACAAGAAAGAAAATTCACCCCTTTGGGAGAAACTTTAGAGGTAATCATGCATGAACTAGTACAATAGGAACTTATCAAGATCAACGAAAATCCAATTTAATATGGTGAACCAAGCTTTAAACTCCCTTGGTATAACAAGTACGAACAATGTGAGTTCCATAAAATCAAGGGTCACCTAACGAATATATGTCCTACACTCAAAAACCACATCCAAGACCTCATTGATCAAGGAGAAATAGCTATTAAAGTTCCATCTACTAATGACAACAATGAAAATTTCTCAACCTCAAAAGTTGAAAGCAATGATCAAGAGCTATCTATCACCGATCACATTGACAATGTCTCTACATCATCTAGTGAGAAATAGGACATACATCAAGAAGTTATTCCCAAGCATGGTCAAACTCAATCACCCAAGGCTAGCAATGATCTTATCCCAGACATATTGACCTCATCTAGTCTTATGATAGTACATATTGATGATCAAGAGACTCCTAAGCTAACACTTATACCCAATACATAAAATATAAGCCGAGAGCCCATATGCCCACAATTTGAGGAAATCCAAGGATCTTTTATAGTCAACCCTTTCTTTGAAATTGATCCTTGTCAAGAATGTGAACCAAAGCATGTCGAAGATAATATGATACAAAGTCAAGATCAAGAAACCTTACCATCAAAATATTACAATGACTTGGTAGATATCTTCCAAGACATCCAAGGCTTTCCAAAAGAACACATCCATATGCACGAAGCACACATACATCTACCCATGAGATGCTTACTCCTAATGGACATGTAGATGATCTTCCTCCAAAACAAGAGTCTCATACTCTTAATATCATTACCATGGAACAAGAGTCACCTACTCTTCACATCTGTACACATGATCAAGATTTAGCAGAATCTATAGACCTATCAGAAAGTGATCAAGAAGAAGAATTGAGATTAGAAACATCCTCTAGGAAGGTTGAAGAAATCGAGCATGAAAATATGGAGCACAATATCCTAAAATTAGCAAAGATAATGGATAATCCTGAGTAGCAAAACAGTGGGTATACACTAGTCAAAGAAGCACCAATATATTTTGAAGGGCCATTAGAATCTAATATTTCACAAGATCAAGTTGAAAATATCAATCAAGAAGTTGTCCTGCATATGGAGGATTCTACCAATGAAAAATCTACCACATTTGAAGATCCACAATAGAGAAAAGAAGGATTAGCATCTTGTTTCCAAGGTAAAACATATCCTATGGAAAATAAAATTTCTCAACATCAAGACAAAGGATTAGACCTGTACATGAACAAGGTATCTTAGTTCCAATGCAAATTATTAATCAATCCTAAGCATCAAGGTCTTGATTATTCAACAAGTAAATGATCTAAACATATTGGTGATACCTCTATCATACCGGGGGAAACTTTATCTAATGCAAGCATCAACATAGAGAGCACAAAGAGTCCTTATAATAAAACCGCTACCAACACTACAACTAGCCATGTCATGAATCTTCATCCAAGTATTTTTCCACCTTCTCATTGGGACCAACAACAAGAGAAAAAGTTATATCCAAGAGCAAAGCAAGTCATTGAAGCAGAAGAATCAACAAAACACGATGGACAAGCAAAATTCATATAATGATGTAACATGGCTTGAACATGCATATTTAGGTCCCTAAAATTCAAATAATGACGTCTCAAGTGAAGGTGTTGTGAAGTGAACTATAAATCATTTCTACACTCTTCTAGACTCTATTCATTACAATTCACCTAAAAATCACCTTTTCATCACTAATCAAGTCCTATTTTGAAGTGTTGTAAAGTCTTGTAACAAACTTTCGCGCTTTTCTAGGCATAACTTCACTATATATCCCTTTCTTATGCTTTATTTACCCCTTTATGCCCTTATAAAGCTTAATTAAGTGGATTTTTGAATGTAAACCCAACAAACAACATTAAACATGACTTAATTCCTGACACCCATTTTCAGGTCCTAGGTGGGACCCATTCGCCATGGGTGGCGAATGAGTCCCCATTGGCTCCAAATTGAATTTTTTTCAAAATTTCTTTTGGGTTTTTATTCAAAATCACTTGATGTCAGCCTGTGATGAGGTATCAATGGGTTACTAAGTCACAAGATTGTATAAATAAGTGATTTTCACCTCATTTTACATCTACATTCTCACATCACATTCAAGCAATCTCAAGCATTCAAGCATCTTACAACATCAAATCAAGCACTAATCAAGCATTTTTGGAGCATCCATTAATAAAACTTCAGATTTCCATCAACAAGAGTTTGGTAAGTTGATAGCATTTGCATGTTATTTGTTTATCATTCTCTTTCATTTCATTGTTTCATTAAGGTTTTGATTACCAAAGTGGGGTTTGACCAAGGCAAACCCCTATTTGCCAACCCTCAACCATTTTCCCCCTCTTGCATGTGTGTTTGCAAACTTTTGTGTGCAGATTTAACAAGCATTTAGGTGATTGAAAATTGGTCAACAAGTCAACTAGGTGCTTCAAGTCAAATCAATCATATTTCGATCTTGGAGAAGGTTTTCTGTCTGTTTCCTGCAAAATTGACTTTGGCAACTCGACAAGCAGACATTTCTAGATCTGGTGTTGTAGAGTTGTTTCCTGATTTCTTAGAATTTTGGGAGAGGACAAATTCACCACCTATGGCGAATGAGTCCCACCTTAAGACTGAAAATCATTTTTTTGTTAGATTCTAAATCTCGATAGTCAGAAACTGGTTCCCAATAGTTTTTCACCAGTGGTAGGACTAGTTCGCCACCCTGGGCAAATGAGTCGCATTGTTGATTTTCAATATTTCTCATACAACATTCAAAATATTCCAGATTCCTCAAATTTTTCCCAGGTGCACTCTAATTCATCCTTTCTCTTTTTATTTTGCATTCATTCATCTTTTAGTTCATTGTTTACATATCATAGTGTGTTTTACAGCATAGTTTAAATCTTAGTTTTGGATTCAAATTCAGTCATATAGATCACTTAATTGCATTTAGTTCATATAACATCATGCATAACATAATTTCAATGAACCCTTTAGCATTTTTGGCCCTACCTCTCTCCTTTTAGGTGAAAAACCCTAGAAGAGTTGGAAAGGTGTAAGGTGCCAAAAATCTACAGTTCTCTTATTCAAGAGGGTCTTCATCAGGAGGAGATGGAGGATTTTGAACATTTGGGGGTGGAATATCATTTCCTATAAATTAAAATAAATTTTAATAAAAAACCTAATTCAATCTACAATTTAATCAAAATTTGAAACGAAAAAAGTAGAGATACTTCTTCGACCTCCTCAGCATCTTGGTAGTATCTTGATGAATATTTCACAACCTCCAAGTGAAAAAATGGTAATGTATTTTGGCGAGCACAAGTTGAGGAGCAAAAAATACGTAGGTCACAAGTTGAAGAGAAGAAAAATGAAAAGAAATTTTAAGTTTTTTGTTTTTATAACATATTTCAAATTTGGTGAGTGTCAAATTTGGCACTCGCCAAACTTGGTTTGGTCATCCAAACCATTTGGTGAGCACTAAATTTGACGCTCGCCAAATGCTCATTTCAAGCATAAAATATGTTGAATGTTGATTTTAGTAACTCAATAAAGTTGAAAGTGAGACACACTATTGTGCAAAATATCCAAGAGTATTATTTCAATTGTGTATACATTATTGTGAGTTGACCTAAAAGAAAACATTCCAATGTGATATAATGGTAACCCTTCAAAACAATTTCTAAGATGGACACTTTACTATTTTAGACTCAAACCTATATAGAACAAAAGGAACATTCTAATCCTAAGGCAGACAATAGAGTGTCATTTAAAATTCACAAATTCCAATTTTATTTAACAACCTATATAAAACAAAAAGAACATTCTAATCCTAAGGCATACAATAGAGTGTCATTTAAAATTCACAAATTCCAATCAAGCATTTAACAATATGCATTACGTGGAGATAAGAATTGTAAACTAGTAATTTTTTGTTGAAAAAAACAATAGAGTTAGAATATGCTAATTTGTAAACTTAAATAGCTCCAAATTAAAGTCACCAGGGTATAATTTTTGGATCAACAATGTGTTTAACCACATTGTATTTGGTTCATATGAGTGATTTGATTCTTGAAATTGTAGTTGGAGTGAAGGATATTGGCTATTAGATTGCATAAATAGTGCACTATAGTGGTAATTATTAGTCATTAATTGTAGATGACTTAAATTCTTTCTAGTCATTTTGAAATTGTAGTTGGAGTGAAGGATAGTGGCTGTTAGATTGCGTAAATAGTGCACTATTGTGGTAATTATTAGTCATTAATTGTAGATGACTTAAATTCTTTCTAGTCATTTTGAAATTGTAGTTGGAGTGAAGGATAGTGGCTATTAGATTGCATAAATAGTGCACTATTGTGGTAATTATTAGTCATTAATTGTAGGTGACTTAAATTCTTGCTAGTCATTTTTTGCACCGAAGCAATAAAATGATATTGGATTGTAGGACACTAAGTTTCAATAAATGTAATTTTTTTTTTTGTAATTATATAATTATTAAATATATTGCATAACTATATTTAATGTAAGTTTTTTTTTTCAAAAAATAAACAATTTAAAAGTCAAGAGTACAATTTTATAAAAAATTATATCATTGAAAGCATAATTCATTTTTATATTAATTTATCCTACCACCTCACAATAGAGGATTATTATGATGGCTATAATGGTGTCCAAAAGTATTCAAACAACAACAAAAACATTAATAGAGTTGAAATTTAAGCCTCAAATTAACATTTGATTAAGACTTACATTATTTATATAGTTGAAATTTGTGCCTCAAATTAATATTTGAATAAGACTTACCATATTTTAATATAGTTAAAATTTTATTACAAGAATTTAATACATTCAAAATATAATAAAATTTAAATAATAGTTTCATTTATACACTAAATGCTGTCAACATGAAATAATAAAAAAATAGATAAATGACATTTTTCAAATTATTAAATAAGAAAATTAATTATAGATTATAGAATAGTTGTTTGGTTATTATTATTATTATTCTATAAGAACAACTAAATTACATAGATGTGGACATCTCTATTTTATAACAGATTAAAACAACTTGAATAAATATACATCTAAATTAGAAGTCATCCTTCAGTATGTAGGAGGATCTCATCCATGATGAAATTGATGGATCCAAAAATGGAAGCAGTTCCCAAGAGTCTGAGAAAGTCACAGAGTTTGTTAATACCACCCAGATTTTTTCCCCACCGGTGATACAGATAAAAGAAGAAGAAGCTGTTCTAGAAAGTAATCTTCCAAAGGAAGAAACAGAGAATGGACTGGCAGATACAGAAACGAAAAGGGCACAAATTACAGAATTTTCCCAATGTGATTTGTATTCGGAAAAATTAAGTCGAAGCTTGGAAGGTATTAAACAATCTGGTAGTTATAATCAACACATCAATTATTTAACATTAAAGTTATATAAAGAATTTATAGTAGTTGAAGAATTTAAAGTGGGAGAGTTTAAATGGCAAGGATTAAACAATCTGGTAGTTGTAACCAACACATTAATTATTTATGTAACATCAAATTCTATATAAATGATTTATAGTAGTTGTAGAATTTTAAGTGGGAGAGTTTAAACAGTTTGGTAGTTATAATCAACGTGTCAATTATTTATGTAAGGTCGATTTCATGATAATGATTTATAGTAGTTGTAGAATTTGAAGTGGGAGAATTTAAACAATTTGGTAGTTATAATCAATACATCAATTATTTATGTAAGGTTGATTTCATCTAAATAATTTGCATTAGTTCTAAAATTTTAAGTTGAAGGGTTTAAACAATTTGATAGTTATAATCAACACACAATTAAATTTAAATAATTCCAACATTGACTGTATAATATACATATTCATTGTCTACATCTTAAATTAATTTTCAACAACTTATATTTAATAAATAATTTATTTGTAATTATGAATTGACCTCTATGATTCATAGTTGGTATGAGTTTAACTTTTAGATTCAACTCTATGTTTTTTTGTCAACGTTACAGATCACATTCAATGATTTATCATTAAAAAAGAAAAAAAATTATTAAAGAAAAAAACATATTGAAATAAATATAAAATACAATAAACAATAACAAGGATGCACATCTAGCAGAGTATAGGTTAAGAGGAGGGAAGAAGCTGACGCCAGAGCAGCGGAAGAATCCAGACAATTTTGGTGATTGCAGCCTTTGGTGTTTGCCAGGATTGCTTGACATTTGGAACGAGTTATTCTATGGAAAACTGCTCATGCTCACTTAGATCGTATCTTTTCATTAGGAGAAAAATACTATTGCCCATAACATTTCTTAATTGATTATTATTGTTGTATTTATGATTAAAAAAAGTTCCAATGCAATTTTTTCAATTAAAAATGATTTTATAATATTGTTATGTGTATTTTTTCAGTCAAATTTATTGATCCATGTTTTATGAGTAATGGTTCACAAGAATCCATCTCTCATGATAACAAATAGTCTATTGTGATATTAATTTTTGTCCTTTTTCAATTGTGAAGGTTACGATAGAAAGTGAAACATAATAATTAATGAGATTAATTAAAATTATTTTTGATAAGTAGGAGGTATTTTTCACAGCATATTAAGTTATGATATTGCTATCAGAGTTCCACCAGTATTTTTCCAATCAAACTCATTGATCCATGTTTTATAAGTAGTGGTTCACAAGAACCTATCTTTCATGATAACGAATGGCCTACTTAGCACTCATTAAGTGGGCCATTTGTTATCATGAGAGATAGGTTCTTGTGAACCATTAGTCATAAAACATGAATCAATGAATTTGACTTGAAAAAGTACATGGTTGAATCCTCATAGCACTATCATAACTTGACAGAGTTGTGTAAAATACCTCCATATTGTTTAATGTTACACCCATTTCTGGGGTTTTCAAATGCTATCCATCATCAGGATGAAAGAGTTCAAGGAGAAAAGTCGTTAGTTGTATTCAAGGATCAAAAGTCGTTAGTTGTATTCGAGGAGATCCTTGAATACAACTAACCACTTTTCTACTTGAACTCTTTCATCTTGATGATGGATCACCCGAAATATTAATGCGACAAACTCTTACAATCTAATCCAAAAACAAATGCAACATTAAAAATAATTTTAATAAATCTTATTGATTATTGTGTTTCACTTTCCATCTTACGTTCGCAATGGGAATAGGAAAAAAATTAATATCACAGTACTCCTTGCTTAAGCCCGCGCGCTAGGACAGTACAAATACCCGACCGGCCTTGAATTTGATGGTCTCTGGGGCGACATGAAAAACCTGTTTGTTTTAGACTGCGTACGGAACTCGGATTTTTTACTGAACTTTTAAATTTCAGGGGCCACGTTTTTTCTTTGATGTAAGAAATGATGAATAAAAAATAGTACTACGACTGAAAGCTCAGATATAAATATATATTTTCTTTATTTAGCATTTAAAATGACAGTCTGTCTGTCAACCTTTCACCGTTTGCTTATTTATTTTATCTGTTTCTAAAAAGCGGGTGCGTTCAATTTTTCTAGTTGACGTTTGACCTGCTGGCTGCTAGGGGTGTTATCTAGGTTTAAATAATAAAACAATTATACAATTAATTAAATAAAATTGTCCGTGAATAATCAAAGACATTAGATTTCTTCAGTCTATAATAATGAGAGAGATTTTTCTGAATTTAACTGTGTGTTGTTTTTTTGCATCAGTATGTCAATTTAATAAATATTCACGAAAATTAAATCATAGTATTAGCATTTGCATTTAAAGGAGGTTCAAGGATTACGTGGATAGAAAATTATATGTATGTTAATATGTAAGAGAGTATCTCTATGTAAGATGTGCTGTAAATTCTAGTTTATGTAGTTGGATTGAACAATTAATAATAAATGTTAAATAATGGAATGAAATAAACTTAAACAAATCTATATTTTTTCTTTAAAGAAATTAAGTATTATTTGATTATGAAATATTTGTATAGAGATTTAAAATAATGCAAACGAAAGAGAAAGTTACCATTAAAGTGAAAAAAAACACTGCAAATGGAATAAAGTATTCCCATCCAATCCAGTTGTCAAATCAATATTTATCTTGCTTTTATGTGATAAGTGAGATTTTGGAGTCTTTTATCTTTTAAATCATTTTCTTACATAAAAGTGCATAGGTGCCTCTAAATGGATATCTCTCTGCATTATATATATATGCTAGTAGCATTCCCAGTGTGACATGGAAGACAAAATTATTAGGGTGAGAGTTGGGTTAGCTTTAGGAACAGGGTCAGGGTTACAATCAGAGATATAATTTCACTTCACAGGTAAGGTTAGGGTTAGGGTTAAAATTAGAGTTAGGATTGGGGGTAGGGTTGGGATTATGGTTAGGATTAGAGTTGGAGATAAAATTAAGATTAGGATTTGCGTTAGAATTAGGGAAAGGATTAAGGTAAAGGTTACAATTAGGGATAGGGTTAGAGTTAAGGTTACGAGTAGGGTTAAGGTTATTACTTGAGATATAATTAGGGTTAGGGTTAGGATTATAGTCAAAGATTGAACATAATTAAGAACCCTAACCTTAACGTTAACCCTAAATAAACATAATCAAGAACTCTAACCTTAAGTGTAATAAACACCCTAACCTTAACCATAATTAAACTCTAATAGAACCTTTTTGAACCCTAATCCTAATTGAAACCCTAATCTGACCGTAGTCCTCACCCTGACTTAAAGCTTTATCTTAGAGTTATAATTGAACATTATTTAAATTGTAAACCCTAACCTTAAAATTAAGTGAATGCTAACTCTTATTAAACCATAACTATAATTAAATATTAACCTAATTAAGTTCTAATACTAATTGTATCTAAAACCTAAACCTAATTGAATCCCAAACCTAAGTGAACACTAACTTTAATTAAACCCTACAATTAACCCTAATCCTAGTTGAACCCTAACCCTAATCCTAACCCTAAATAAATCCTAACCATTAAAAGACAACTGGAACTTGTTTTGATGACTCAAATCTCACACTATATGTAGCCTATCTGCTAATTAAAACAAACAGTTTTAATTAATCAAAAATATTTTATTATTATTATTATAAAATATAAATACAATTCTTAATAATGAAATAATTTCAATTGTTCTTCAGATTTAATACATGTTTAATATTTTTTATTCAATATTTAATATATTATGACATATATATTTTAATCCTTACACCCTTATTGATATACATTCATATATACATACATATATACATATTCATGTATATATATTTACATAAAAACACACACACACACACACACACACATATATATATATATATATATATATATATATATATATATATATATATATATATATATATTCTAATCTTTCCTTTCTATTATCTTTCCTTTCATAAAAATAGAAATACAATATTCTTTTACAATCTTTGCTATTTTCCATTAAATTGACCTCATTTTGTCCATCATGATATGATTAAGTTTAAAATCTGTCTCCCTTGATCAAATAGATCGAGGATGATCTTTTGAATTCTAAATTGCCTTCCAATTAGTTGTAATTTCAAATTGTTTATAACAAAACTAAAAGGGTTCTACAAAACTGTATTTTTCAAATTTTCAAACCAACAACCCGTTTATTATTAGCTTAGAAAAGCTTACGTAAGATCAACCAGTGCCATTGTAAATTTTATCTCTGTTTGACCAAGATTCAAATCTACGATTCTGCATACAAATTTATGGAGTAATAAATTCAGTTTTAACCTGGCATGTCTTTAAAATAAGAGGTACTTTTTCAGACTTTGAAAGCCCCCCTTATAAATAACTGACATACACCTCATATCCGACCAGAAGAAGAGAACATAGGATTCCAGTCAGAGAAAAGGAATTTAAGGCTTCCTGTGTTGGTTTAATTTCTGGACTCTGCCAAGAGATCCAGTCTTCCGTGCCATTCAGTCTGTTTACAAATGTAGTGTATAGAACTTGCTGTACAATTTGGGAGTTTTAGAATGCTAATCCAAACATATGTTGCTTAAAGGCTGCATTTGCAATATAGACATGATTTGGTTAAAAGAGCTTCATGGCCTAGCCAATGGTTCAAGCATGTCTTTGCTTGTCACATAGATTCTTTAAGGCATTCACACCCATCAAGGGAACATATATTTGTATGTGTAGCTATGTCATTACCTTTGCAGTGTCCAAATTCACAATGTAAGTCTTTTGAAAGTAATTTTGTTAAAATCTCATTTGCAATAGAACAGAGTCTATAGAAGAAAAAGTAAATAAGAACAAGATCTAAAGAAAGATAACATAAGTAATTGTTAGAGTGAGCTTTTGGATACAACTGTGTATGTTTTTTGATTGACATTTTGGATCACACTCATTGATCCATCATTAGAAAGAGGAAATTGTGGAATTGGAGTGCAGATAAAAGCTTTAAAGAGAAGAGGAGATAGAGGGGGAGGATAGAACAAATAAAAAATTCAGTTAAACAGGTGTCGTTGACAATAAGTGAAATTAGAAGCCCGACTAAGAGATTAAAGTAGGAAATTAATGAGACAAAATCATGAGGGGAAAAAGTTGTTAAGAAAAGAATTAAAAGTTACTACAAACCAGTGGTATTGCATACTATATCACATAATTGGATATAGTTGCACATAGGTAGCGATTGCTATAGTTGTTGGCTCTATTAAAGTGCATTGCATCAACTATTTACGTATATTCCTGCAAATATTAGAGTTCGTTGCATCAACTATTTACGTATATTCCCTTACAATATTTAAGCCTGCGCACCGAAGTCATACTTTTTACTGCACTGTTAAATTTCAGGGGCCTAGTTTTTTCTTTGATGCAAAAAAATGACCATTAAAAAATAGTACTACGACTGAAAGGTCAGATATAATATATATATTTTCTTTATCTAGCATTTAAAATGACAGTCTGTTTGACCACCTTTTACCGTTCGTTTATTTACTTCAGCTGTTTCTAAAAGCGGGTGCGTAAAAAATACGAAAATTAAATCGGTATTACCTATTTTAAATTTATTTATTTAAAAAGCAAGTTGTATTAAATTTTTATATAAGATAGAGAAGTCATTTAAGATAGATTTTGGATAAGTATACTTACAATTATTTTATTTTATGTTTTCTTTACTCTACTTTTTATTTGAAAAACTGTTTTATAATAGATGATATTAGATTAATATAATGTTATATTAAAACAAATAATTAATTAATTAAAATATATTTTAATTTTTTTATAAAATATAAATATAATTTTCAACAATAAAATAATTTTAAATGTTTTTAAGATTTAAGACATATTTACTGGGGTAGGTCGTCTAGTTTGATTGATTAAAGTATCATGTTGCAGGTAAGAGGTCACGAGGTCACATACACACTCATATATATATATGAGAATCTAATCTAATCTTTTCTTTGATAAAAATAGAAATACAATCTTTGCTATTTTCCATTAAAAAATGAGTGTCTACATTTTGTCCATCATGATATGATAAAGTTTTAAATCAATCTTTTGAATCCTAAATAGCCTAACAATTAGTTGTAATTTCAAATTGTTTATAACAAAACTGTATTTTTAGATTTTCAAAGCAACAACCACGTTTAGAAAAGCTTACGTAAGATCAACCATTGCCATTGCAAATTTTATCCCTGTCTGACCAAGATTCAAATATGCGATTCTGCATACAAATTTATGGAGTAATAAATTCATTTTTAACCTGGCATGTCTTTAATATAAGTACTTTTTCAGACTTTGAAATCTTAACTTATAAATAACTGACATACACCTCATAGTAGCATTTAACAAATCCGTTGACGCCATTGACACCTTATTTCATGAACACGCTGTATGATCCATATTGGGAGGGATCAAATTTGGAAAGGTCATCCCTTACCTTGCATATTGGGTGTTTCACTGCTGTTTCACATGGTTTGTGGTATAATAGACGCTGCTAAAAGGATATCTTTCAACATATTTTATATATATTATTTATAAATTAATATATATATATGCTAGTTGACAGAAGTTTTCAAAATACGAGTGAGTTTATTATATTTACTTAGGGGAGAGGTCCGGTAGTTGAGCATCCTAACTTTGCAATTCTAAAAATCTTACGTGGAAATTTAAAAAAAATCCAATTTTTTATAGAAAGATTTGTGTACATATTTTTTTGATGAGTGTCCTAGCTTGTACAACTAGAACCAACAATAGGGATTCCTTTAAACATAGTGGAATTTGGATAGTGAGTTACACAATAGTTTTGCAGGATAAGAAAATAATAAGTGGGCAACAAAAGGTGACAAAAGTAAAGAGTTAATTGAGAAGCTTGAAAGATCAGGCAATATAGTCTATTGGCTAAACTTACACTAAATCAAAGTTGCTTAGGCATTAGCGAGCATGTGAATACTTACCAATAATGTTTGAACATTGTAAAATATTTGACCTTTTTGAACTAGTGACGTGAGAGAATGTCTTTTAACTTACTAGCATTATTTTTCTTCAAGATTTGATATCGTCTAAAAACTTAATAATGAAAGTAGTATAATTTTTCCATGAATATGGGTATAAATTCCTTGCAAGAGAATCTCATTTAAGTTAATAACATAATTTTTTTAATGATTTGATACATAGACTAAAAATTTAATAATAGAAATAGGTATATAAGTTTTTCATGAGAGAATGTCATTTACATTAATAGCATAATTTTTGTTTATGATTTGACACTTGATTTAAAAACTTAATTATAAAAATGGGAATAAATTTCTCATTAGAAAACACCATTTAAATTATATTCATGATTTGATATCTAGTCTAGAAACTCAATAATAGAAATGGGTATAAAAATTTTAAAGGTTGATCTTCCTCATAAAATCCCACAATTTTTTCTAAAAGAGATTATTTACTTAAGTGGCATAATTAATGATAGCTTTTTTTAAAATAAAATGAAATAAATATTCAAATTTGGAGGACATAATGTAAAAGAATGTTTAATGATCAAATATACACAACTATCAATAGGCTAGATTTTGTTTACATGCAATTTTTTCATGTTTTTCTAGTATATTCATGTCTAATTTTACTCTCTTACATTTTTATTATAGGGTCAAGATACATTATTTTATAAATTTTGTCATTTTTATCCTATAACATGTATGCATATTGACCTTTACTTATTCCAAATTAAATACTATATATCTCACGTAAAATAGGTGTGTGTACATTTCACTTGTCCTTAATTTAATATTCCAATCTACAACATATCATGTATAATAGAAATATTTAATGAGTAAGATTTTTTTAGACTAGTCGTTCCCACCACCAGCCCGGTCAGACCAATAGCCAGGATCGGACAGTTGGGCTCGGCTGGGTTGGAAGCTCGTCTCGACCAGTCTCGTCTCGACCAGATAGCTAGACAGAGTAACGGAGCGCTCGTCTCGACCGGCTTGGCACCATACTACCAGCCTCCCCCTCAGAACAGGTTATTGGGTATAGGGACACACCAGCATCGGAAACAAACAATGAATGCACGACTATAGATTAGATTAGATATGGCCAATCCTCTCTCTCATTAGAGGAGCACCCTACCTATATAGGTGTTCGTTGGTCGGTCGGACGGGGACGGTTTGAACAACTAGAACTATTGGGCACCTAACCCCACCCCAGATGGATCTACCGATCAAACCCAAAACCCACCCTGCATAGGCGGGTAGATATGGGACAACTAGAACTATTGGGTGCCTAACCCTATCTTATCTACCGATCCCCTATCTAGACTTTCCTTTCTATGGGGTGGGGGTGGGGGTGGGGGTGGGGGGATAGATAGAGGAGGGCCTCCATCGATCCATTCGATCTACCGATCCAACCCCAATTCAGAGGCTATCCCCCCACCCCAATAGTGAGTTGGACAGGGAGGCCTATATATCTATATGGGTATGGACAACTATGGCGCCATCTACCGATCCCACCGACCCGATAGGGGCCATCTACCGATCCTGATAGGAGAATGCTCGGAAAGGCGCCTCCCCCCTATCTGGTCTAAAGACAGAGAAGGTGGTTCAGAAACTCAATCGACATGTGTTGCTTCAAGACAACTACTCCCTACTCGCAAGCAACCAAGCCCCGGTGTGGGATGGACTAGTTTGGCTAGCTAGTTCAGTGAAGTGGCCCCGGTGAGTGCCATATATCTATAGGGGACCCCCACTTAGAACAACTGTCTGATAAACAGAGAAAATAAAGCATGCTCCTGTGGGTAGGCTACAGTTGGATGGATGGATAGAGAGATTTAACCCAATGTTGAGTCGGTGAACTAGCCTTCATTGGCAATGAAGGAGGATGGGAGTTAACTACTACCAGTGTTCGAAGGCAACAAATAGAAGGAAGTTCAGGTAATTGCTGGACCGAGGGAAACAATCAATTACCCATAAAATAAAGCAAGGAGCACATCTCACCCGGGGGTCGAAGGAATGAATGCTATTAGCCCGGAGTTAATGATATCGGGGAGGAGGAAGGAAAGGAGCTCCACCCTGCAACACGGAAAGGAGTTCAACCGGTGGGGGTGGTAATTACCGTCTATCATGTCAGTTTGGCTGGATAGGTCGAGTAGCGGATCCAAGGAGAAGGATGTGATCCAAGGAGAAGGATGTTCTTCCATCCTTCACCCCAACAATAGAATAGTAGGGCGGAAGCAGGAGCGTGCTGTCCAAAGGTAAGGTTAGGAGGTGGTGCTGGGTTTCCGGTAGTCCATCCATTAAGGTAAGCTCTCGGATATTGGATATTGCCCATAGAATTTTAGGGCTGTTGGCACGAGGAGAGAAAGCCCTGATTTATTGCATGCTTTCATTCGCCCTACTATTATATTATTCCATAGAATTGATAGGCCCCTCCTGCCTTCACCCCGTAGTTGAAGTTAACACGGGCATTAACCCGTCCTATCCATCCGAAGGCGAAGATAAGTTAACACCTAACGAGTTGAGGATGTGAGCCCTGCCTGCCCGTAGAGCCTGGACAACTTTCTTTGCATCCATCCATCCCCCCTACAATTCTATGGCTTTGAGTTCGGTTCACTAGACTTGGGCTCACTAGAGTCAGTCTCTTTCCTGCTTAGTGCCTAACCGAGGGTGGAAAGGATGGCACCCCCTCTTTGGATTGGCTTATCAACTACTACCGGTTGGAAAGAAGGTTAATCCGGCCCAGGGGCGACCACCGGAGGTGATAAAGGGTGGCACGGAGAGAAAGATAGGGACTCAGCCGAGCTTTATCGTGAGATCAGAATAGCTCAACTAGGATTATATCGAGAACAAAAGGATGGTCGGACCCCATATATTCTAAGGGCCCATAGAATTGTAGGGGCTCGGTCGGTTTCTCAAACTAGCCGGTTGAAAAAACTCTTCCAGCATTTTCTCGGATGGATGGAAGGTACAGTAACGAGTTGGATTGGCCTAACAGAGAGGTTTTCCTACCTAATAGTTTCTCAAGGGCCTGCTAACATTCTTTGGCCGGGTGGACCATCCCTCCGAACGAGAAACAGCAGCTGGCTCCTTTTTCTTTGATTAGCTGGACTATCCGACAAAGCTACCTATGCTTATCACATAAATTCTATGTGATAATAAGAATAGATTGATTTACTACTAAAACCATATATTCTATTAACTTTTGTTTCTTTATCTTAGTGGAAAATTTGTTTTCCTTATCATTATCTTTGTGAATTGTGTACAAATGGAACCATTGTTAACTAAAAATATATGTTGCACTTATTGAAGATTGTCTTCATGTAGCGTGTATAAATTGAACTATCGTTGATAGAAAATATAAGTTACTCAGATTATTGAGCAATGTCCTCATGTAGTGTGTATAAATGGAACCATTGATTGAAAATATAAATCAAGCCATCAACAACAAAGACTTGATTATTTCTTCATGCCTTTAGTTAATATCATTTACAAATTTTGGTATTGAAAACCATAAAATTAACAATTACAGTCTTTATCTTATTGTTTGATGTGTTACAATACAATTTTTTATACTCCCAAGCAAATTCAATGGTCATAAATTTGTAGAGACGCTCTAGAAAAGGTCTATCATGTGTTTAAAATACTATTACTATTGTGACACTAGAGATTCTAAGTAAAATAAGAATATTTTATATAATGTATTTTCATTATCACTAACTATAATAGAATAGTTTCTATCACTATTGGATTCATCTTCTTTCATAGGTCATCATGAGTTTATTATTCATCCTCCTTTCTATTTAGAGAATAAGAATGATATATAGAACAAAATCTTCACACACATCTCACTAAAATTTGATGTTTGGTATAAATGTATCAACATGCCAACAAGATCCCCCTTTGGACATTACTCTTATCAAAATGACAAACCCTTATTAGTGGAAATAGATGATAAAAGGTTGTAGACCATAAAAAAAAAAAACCAATTCAATATAAAAAATATAGCAAACAAATGTTTAGCTTTAAAATGATAGATATTGAACATATAAAGTGTCATGTTACTTTCTTGAATGAAATTACAAATTGTAGTATGAAAAATTCTATGATGGATATACAATTTTGTTGCAAGAGCACGTAAGCAAATAGGCGATCAACACCACCCAAAAATATTATTGATTTTTATTTTCACATTTGGTTTTATTCTTGTTTGACTTCTCTCAATGCCTAAACCTCTTAAATCATGCTTTAATGAGATACGGAGCTTCGGAAATTTTTTGTCAAAGGTTGTATTTGCAATTGCCATTGTTCGACATGTATGCGGAATATGGAAATAAAGATCGGGTAGCTTATGTACCTTAAGGACCATAAGCAATTGCGTAGTCATTGTAAAGATCAACTTGATTGTTGTTTTGCCTAGAATAGTTACACTTGTGTTGGCAGATGCGTGAGCAAATAAGAGGTGTAATGATAGCAACATATGCACAAAATGAATTTTCCTCTTTTCATTCTCTTTTAATTTCGGAATTAACTTGTAAAAGACCAAAGGACGTGAGAATTGACGCAAAACAAAATGCCAAAAGAGGAAATGAAAGAAGAATTCAAATAGTTAAGAGTTGAAAGGTTGCACCTCATAGAGAAGAGGCAATGAACACTGAAGAGAAATGATGAATCAAGGAGGGGGACTACATACATGGGAAAGTTTGAATAATTAAAATTCAAAAGACCAAGTTGTGCCAAAGGATGTATAGGAAGGCTATGGGCGATAGGAAGAAGGGAGCAGCTAGTAGTGGTTAGAGATAAGAAGGGGTTGTTCACAGGGATGAGAAGAGACCCCACACCCTTTGAGATGAGATCCTCTTTGTTTAAAAATTGGTTGCAGCCCGCATGAGGAGATTAGAGGCATGCGGTGGAGAAAAGATAGCAGAATAGAGAAGACTTCGAGGGATACATAGAAGGAAGTAGTGGGCACGAGAAAGAAAACCTGTGCGCAGGCTGAGGTATAGTGAGAGGGGTCGAGCCCATACATGAAAAGGTGATTATGTTCTAAGTTTGAAAATATATGAAGGAGGCATATGCAAGGAAAAATAAATTGAAGGTGAGAACAATAAAGGTAGCATGAGGTTCAAGGAGAGGTTATGAAGAGGTTTATGCAGACATCGCCTGAAAAGAGAAAGGGGAAGATTGCAAATTAGAATGGCATGAGATGCTAGTGAATGCAAAATAAATTATTTTTGTAATATCGTTGTTTTTGTATTGAATTGATTTAATGAAAAATTAAGTTTGCTAGCAATTGAATTCCATCGAATTGTTGCATAAGTCAAAGGTTTGCTTGTGAATGTTGTTTTGTGTTTGAGTTAGTGTGTAGAGGGGAGGATCCTCTTACATCAATTGGTATCATAATAGGGAATCTTGAGCGTGGAGAGTATCCACCAAGATTTGTGGGAAGTGTGAAGCTATAGAGTTGTTTGAGTTCAAGAGGATTGTTGCGGGTGAGTATGGAGTCCCAAACAATTGAGAATTGATAGGGACAAACCATGGAAATGCAAAGAATGTGAGTTGTGGAAGATTGCAACAGAAAAAGATGGGTTGGGTTGTGAGGAGACCCATACAAATATTTTTTTGGGAGTAGTATTGGGATGATGTGGAGGATGAAATGTGTGAAGCGTTAGAAAAGATAGTTGGTGAAGGAGTAGGAAAGATCAAGACGAGGCTCAATAAATTGAAAAAGAATTTTTGGAAAGGTGAAAATAAAGTGGAAAAGAGGAGTGAGAAGAAGAACAAGGATAGTAGCCTAAGATGGAACGAGGAAGAAGTAAGAGCAGCCCCTACCAATGAAGAAGTTACAACAATGACGTGCCATGAGGAAAGCATGACACTAGAAGAAGAAAAGACATAGGTGAATAATGAAGAGGTCGAAGTTGAAGGAAAAGGTGAATCAGATTTACTCGCACAATTGTTGGCGATTGAGGAAGAGTGGATGTTGAAGCGTGATGGTGCAACAAAGGGAGATGAACAAAAGATTGCAGTTGTCGAGAATATGGAAGGTGTTGTAGTGGATTTCAATGTTCTAGTTACAAATGAAGATGAGGTAAATCAATTTTATGATGTTACTTTTATTTTAGATGAAAAGATATAAGAAGAGATAGACAAAAAACCAGAGCATGTAGTAGATGTTGTAGATGGTGTGTGGTTGTGTGTAGAGGTGGTTGAAGATGCTACAGGTTGTTTTTGGTGGAGGTGTTCGGTTTGAGGTGGGTTTGAACCCACAAAAGAGGAGGGAAGTGTAGAAAGAATTTGGCAGAGGAGGTCGAGCTTTGGTGGACATAAGTCCACAGGGGGAAAAGAGGGAAGAAGGTGCAACATTGTTGGAGGAAGGTGGTGCATGTTTTGAAACGATGCTAGAAAAGGTGAAAGAAAGATTGATTTTTAGTGCTTAGACAACAAAGGAGTTTGTTGCAGGTTGATGTGAACCTAAAAGAGTGATTCGATCACTCAACTCCATTGTGAACCCATGCTCACAATATTTCTACCTAACATGTCTAGTGCAGAAGCACGCGGGTGAACAAGTGATCAACACCACCTAAAAATATTGTTGATTTTTATTTTCGCATTTTTGGTTTTATTCTTGTTTGAATTCTATCAATACCTAAACCTCCTAAATTATGCTTTAATTAGATATGGAGCTTTGGTAAAAAAAAATTCAAAGGTTATATTTGCAACTGTCATTGTTTGATATGTATGCGAAATATGGAAATAAAGATCGGGTAGCTTATGTACCTTAAGGACTGGAAGCAATTGTGTAGTCATTGTAAAGATCAACTTGATTGTTGTTTTTCCCAGAACAATTACACTTGCATTGGCAGACGCGTGAGCAAATAAGAGGTGTAATGATAGCAACATATGCACAAAATAGATTTGCCTCTTTTCATTCTCTTTTAATTTCAAAATTAACTTGCAAAATACCAAAGGCCAGGAGAATTGACGCAAAAAAAATGCCAAAGGAGGAAATGAAAGAAGAATTCGAGTAGTTAAGAGTTAAAAGGTCGCGCCTCATAGAGAAGAGGCAATGAACGCTGAAAAGAAATGATGAATCAGGGAGGGGCACATGTTTGAATAATTAAAAATTCAAAAGATCAAGTTGTGCCAAAGGATGTATAGGAAGGCTATGGGTGATAGGAAGAAGGGAGCAGCTAGCAAAGATTAGAGATAAGGAGGGGTTGTGCATAGGGATGAGAAGAGATCCTCTTTGTTTAAAAATTGGTTGCAGCCCGCATGAGGAGATTAGAGGAATGCAATGGAGAAAAGATAGCAGAATAGAGAAGTCTTAAAGGGATACACAGAAGGAAGTAGTGGGAATGGGAAAGAAAACCCACGCAGGATGAGGTATAGTGAGAGGGGTCGATCCCATACATGAAAAGGTGATTATGTGCCAAGTTTGAAAAGATAGGAAGGTGACATATGCAAGGAAGAATAAATTGCAAGGTGATAAATAGTGAAGGTAGCATGAGGTTCGAGGAGAGGTTATGAAGAGGTTTATGGATACATCACCTGAAAAGAGAAAGGGGAAGATTACGAAGGGTAATATTATAGATTGGAATGGCATGAGATGCCAGTGAATGCAAAAGAAAGCATTTTTGTAATGTTGTTGTTTTTGTATTGAATTGATTTAATGAAAAATTAAGTTTGCTAGAAATTGAATTCCATTGAATTGTTGCATAAGGCAGAGGTATTCTTGTGAATGTTGTTTTGTGTTTGAGTTAGTATGCAGAGGGGAGGACCCTCTTGCATCAAAATTAACAATAATTAATATCATTTACAAATTTTAGTATTGAAAAACATAAAATCAACAATTACAGTCTTTATCCTATTGTTTGATGTATTACAATAGAATTTTGTATACTCCCAAGAAAATTCAATGGTCACAAATTTGTAGAGATGCTCTAGAAAGGGTCTATCATGTGTTTAAAATACTATTACTATTGTGACACTAGAGATTCTAAGTAAAATAAGAATATTTTATATATAATGTATTTTCATCATCACTAACTATAATAGAATAGTTTCTATCACTATTGGTTTCATCTTCTTTCATAGTTCCATCATGAGTTGATTATTCACCCCCCTTTCTATTTAGAGAATAAGAATGATTTATGGAAGGGTGATCCCACAATAGTGGTTTACAATTTTTGGCCAAATTGGACACTGATTTTTTTTTTAAAAAACTAAATCTTCACATTCGAGCACCTGTAGCGGTTAAACCGTGAGGAATTTGAAGATGATGCAAACTAGAGTCTTGTCACATTTTTCTCTGTCTTAAAAATATTTTTTTCAAATTTTTTGGAATCAGATTGCACTTCTTTTTCCATCTCCCACGAAAATTGGTTTTTTTTTAAAAACAACATTTTTAAAAAGTGACACACACCGTATAACGCATAACTTTTTTTCCTTGAAAGATAAATTTCTAATTATTTCAAATTTAGATTTGTAACTCCGATATATAGTACTTCCACTTGGTTAGATAATTTTTTATTGAATATTTTTTTTTTTAATCAAGTTTCAAAGTCAAATCAATTACAATTCAAACATAATGCGACCGTATAACGCATAACTTTTACTATATGTATCAAAATTTTTTTTTTTTTGAATCAAGGACTCCAATATCTGTTGCACTCATATTTTTTAAATTTTTTTTTGATAATCTTCTATTTTTCCACATGTGCAGAACAAAGAGTTTTGTTTTCTGTGAAAAACCTATATTTAATAAAACTTAAAAACAAATAGATAATATAATCAAAAAATATTAAAATTATATTCATTGGATAGCTCGTTTTGAGGGAAACCTGATTCAAGTTGGGTTTTTGAGATCTCGTCCATTTTCATTCTCAAATCGAGCTTTGAAGTGCAAAATTCTGAGCAATTTTGGTGCCTGAGAGGATTTGGGTGAAAATAAGTGGGTTCAGTCGAACAAAAAAATAATGTTCAGTCGAATGGGGGTTTGACTGAACCCATTTAACATACAATAAAAAAATAGATTTGAATGGGGTTCGGTCAAACATTCTAAACATGTTCGGTCGAACCCCCTCTATTAAAAATTAATTTTTAATATTAATATAAATATAAATGATATTTGTTTTAAATTATGACTTGAGAGAGAGATATGGAGGGAGTGGGAGAGAAAGGGAGAGTGGGGGTAGGAGGGAGATACTTGAGAGAGAGAGAAATGGAGGGAGTGGGAGAGAAAGGGAGAGTGGGGGTAGGAGGGAGATGAGAGAGAGAGAGGGGGAGTGGGAGAGAGATAAAGGGTAGGGGTTATAAGGGTTTAAGGTTTAGGGT
>VDFB02001462.1:105628-204584 GCA_007258455.2 Sequoia sempervirens | reverse complement strand
AAGAGGACCAAACCTAGTGTAAACATACCCATCTAGACGTGTTGGAACAGTCTATTTCATCATACAATTTGCTAAATGAAAGTTGCACCATTTTGCAACTTTACACTGCTTGCATTTGACAACTTTTCCCTCAGCTAAAAACTTGCCACCACAGGAGAACGCCTCTGATATTGCAAAAACTGAGAGAGGTTATTGTAGATGGGCCAAACATGATCCCATAGCCTCAAATGGAGAGTCTGTAAACATCATGGTTTTCAATAAATATCCCTTCAAAGATTGTTGTCTTTTAGCACTTTGAACTGTTAAGGGAAATTGTTAGTCCAATGTAGGTCAGAGTGATTTAGCATATTTGGGTGCAAAAGAGGACCATCCCTAGCATAAACATACCCATCTGTACATGTGTTGGGATAGTCTTTTTGGTTGTACAAGTTGCTGAATGAAAGTTGCACCACTTTGCAACTTTACACTGCTTGCATCTAACAACTTTTCCCTCAAGTGAAAACTTCCCACCATGGGAGAACACCTCGAGATAGCATAAACCAAGAGAGGTTATTGTAGAGGGTTCCAACACAATCCCATAGCCTCAAACAAAAAATTTGTAGGCATCATGGTTTTCGAAAAACAATCCGTCAAAGATGGTTGCCCTTTTGCCTCTTGGACTCTTAAGGGATTTCGCTGATTGAACATAGCTCGAACTACTTCGGCCAATTTGGGTGTGAAAGGGGACCATACCTAACCTAAATGTAACCATTTGGGCATGATAGAACAATCAGTTAGGTCATACGAGTTGTAGAACAAGATTTATTTATGTAGTTACAAGTAGTTTTTAACCCTCCAACTGAACCCTAACGCTGATTTTCATGTGAAAAAAAGCCATGAGACCATAGCTTGTCACTTTCTTTTTAATGGAAACTAGTGGGCAGTAGAGTTAACTTCTTCATAGATTTAACATTTGAAATTGCAAGAAGACATCAAAATGGCTAGTGTACTAATTAAATTCTTATGATTTCTAAAGAATGCTGATAACTCTACTCAATTGGCTTCTTTTTTCAAAATCATACAAATTGAACCTTGGCATCAATAGACTCTATATATCAAGCAACCACAATTCAAGTTTCAATGATGAATATTTATCATGCATGTTTTAAATGACATTCAAGTTTATGGTGGTTTTGTTGTTTATATGATGTTATGTGATATTTTAATCCTATTTCATGCTTCTATGCCGCATATATATATTTTTTATTTTTACATGTTTTTTTACTAACGAACCCAAAACAAATTGAACCACCCCCAAAAAAAATTTAGGCAAATTGGCGAACCAAACCCCCGAACCTGAACAAGTAACTTAGTTTGTAAGTCAATTATTGGGAGTTGGCCGATTGTTTAGTGTGGGGGAGAGTCTTAAAAAAGGTTGAGGAATTCATTTTGGTGATTGATGAATGTAATTTTGTGAAGAATCAATAAGATCATTTTGGAGGCAACAGGCCTGAGACCCCTTTAAAGTTGGTTTGAGTGTTTTCTTTTCATTTTTTGGGAGTTTTGTGCCAAGTTTTCTCAAGGCGAGTAGTGAACCCAGATTTTGCATTTTTGAGTAAATTATGAATTATTGAATCCCTCCACATACTGTACCTTTCATGTGGCTCGATGGAGAGGATGTGTACAATGTGATTTGAATGTGTGTAGGTCCATTTAAGAAAGGGGAAATGATTTGTGAGTCTTGGAGTTGCTGTCCTAAGAAAATCATCGCTTAAATTGCATGAAAATGAAGCTTTTAGCCTAGGGTTTGTTAAAATCAATGAGTGGGGGAATCTCTTTAACATTTAAGCATTTTGGGTTCATAATAGAGGTTTCTGAGTTAGTGGAATGGTCAGGGGAGTTGGGCAAGTGGGACTTTCAATAAATGTTAGAAACCAAGATTTGATTGCAAACTAGAAAAATCACCTTCCATAGAAGAGAAAAACAAAAAAGTAGAGATTCGCAAAAGATGTGCAAATTGATATATTCGAAGTACAAAATATTACAAGAGATTATTTGCTTTATAAAATCAAAGATGCATAAACCTAATCTTATCTTGAGCAACAAGATAGCTCAATAAGATAAGGATAAAACCTATAACTTAGGAATTAAATAAAGCCTAAGTAAACTTATGCAAAGTGTAATTAATAATTAATTACACCAACATCGCCCCATAAGTGCAACTTAGGGAGAAGCAAATTATTATGTAAATATGAGTCTCATAAATAAGGTCTGATCAAGTACTCATGTACAAATGCAAAGAGAGAGAAAACCCAGTGGGAAAAAACCCCCCTAAGAGAGATGAACTGCTGCGAAGAAGCACTGGAAGAACTCTAATGAAGCAACACTGAAACCCCAAATCTGACAAGCAAGGAAAGATACTTCTGTTTGCACAATACCATATCAGAATCACAAATGCAACAACAAACCTGATGCCAAGGAACACTAGAAACTCACATACTGGATCAACCCTGGAATCTGTGAAAAATAGTAGATGAAAGGACCCATAATGATGACAAATCTGGAAGTTGTGTCTCTCGAAGCCAATGCCAAACTGAAACTAAAACTACCCATAAGACAAGTACCATCAAGATTCTGGAACATTAACCATAAAAACATGGCCCTCAAATGAGAAATATCTGAACCAATGCGGATCAAAAACTATAAAATCCCAATGTGAAGTGTGAACCGAAGCAAACCAAAGATGTGTCTAGCTAAACAAGAAAGAAGCTAAAAGGAGACAACAGGAAACTAGAAAAACTCATGCGAGTTGTCACCAATATGAAATATGGATGCAAGAACCCCTCATAATGGAACTTTATATCAGTTAGTTATTACAATACCCAATGATTGCAGAAGGAGAGAATGCAAAACTACAAAAACATAAGCGAAAATGCAACCTAGTGCACAAAACAAAAATGAATGCATGCATAAAATAAGTTACATATTTTCTATAAATGATCTCACATCTGCATAGAGGTTGAAACCAGCTTTCCAATGCTGCAAAAATCGTGAGAAACAGATAAGCGAGTCAAAAGATATGCGTCACGGAGTGAAAATAGTAACGTCTGACTTCCGAGGCTGAAAAAGAGATCAAAAAGGAAAAAAATACCACACCTATACTATTACGTAGAGCTCGGAAATATCTTTTTGATGATATCTCGTTTGCAAAAAAGGACGCCGTATGTGAAAGTTATGTGCGTTTCCATGAAAGTGCTCCAAAAAAGTCCGATTTGGACCCCAGAAGCCCTCAGGGGCTAAAAAAAATAAGGCCCCTAGTCACTTGGGCTGACCAGGGGTTGAAGTGCAGGGAGTGGCGGTGGATCCCCTGGTCATCCATATGACTAGGGCTAGAGCTGGCGGACTTGGCAGGGGTCTAAGTTGGGCGCTCGATCGCCCATAGGACCCTGCCGCTGTGTTTGAAGCCCGCAGGGGCTGAGGACCGATGGGGGCTAAGAATGGAGCCCGCGGTCGCCGATACGACCGGGGTGAGTGCAACAAACCAACGGGGGCTAGGAGCCTAGGGCTCTTGGTTTCATATGTGACCACGACCCTGGCAATAGAAGCCCTTGGGGGCTGATAGCAAAGGAGCATCAGACGGGAGGGATGAAGGGCGGCGGAGCAAGGTGGAGCTACTGGTGGCAGTGGCGGCCTAGTGGTGGGATGGTGGAGTGGTAGCGCTACCCTTTTGAACTAGTTGCGCCATATTTTTTTATTATTTTTTTGATTTTTTTTAAAATCTATGCCTCAGAAACTGTGCCTGGGGGTTGTACGACCCTTGGGAAAAAAAAAATTGCCTCTTCGGATGACTATGTCCAAATCAAAAAAATTTAATATGGAAATAGGGGTTTTTGGGCACTATGAATCCAATAGCGAGGTCTGTTTGGGCTCAAAGTGCTCCAAAAATCAGGGGACCCCTAGATCTATCAGAAAAATCACCGAGCTTGAAACCCTCGCAGATCTGGCAAACGGTGACGAAAATGAATGAAATAAAAGCCACTTCTGACTTTTTCGAGCACTTTGAATCCAACAAAAAACCCTGATTTGATCCAAGATGCTGCATAAATATTCTCAAGGAATGAAACCCTCGAGGGACCTCGAACAAGCTCTGCAATGTGTTCCTCCAAAAAAGTTGAGAAGGGGCTACAAATCAAGGCTTTGATACCATGTTAGATACCAAGATCTGATTGCCAAACCAGAAAAATCACCTTCCACAAAAAAGAAAAACAAAAAAGCAAATAATATAAATATAAACTACATAATACAACCATTCTTTTTTATGCTCTTGTACATTGATATTTAACCATTGCTCACTTAATTAAATTTTCAAAGAGTTTAATCATGCACATGAGGAAGAAATTAAATTTTGATTGTCAACTTCTATATATCAAATTATCCAATAATTTTGAGTGTATCTCCATATACAAAAATGGCATCAACGCCAAATCAAACAAAGTTTTACAAAATTTGGCATATGCCATCTCGATGTCTATTCAAAATTTACATGCCAAAAAGTCTATCTCATCCTAAACTACTAGTGGATCATCAAAATGGAGCCTCTTTGCAGCACTCGTTGGCTCTGAAGGTAGCTACACAAGAAAAAATCAAACCACAATTAAGATTAGTTATACTATATGATTTAAAATCGAATAATTAACATCAAAATCAATATACATTGAATTATAATTAAGCTCTAAAATTGTAATCTTGATTACCTGAAATATTTGTCTCTTCAAAGGGTCAGAAGTCCTAGAATATGCCCCTCTCAAAGAACCGGCCAAACCAACTTTTGTAATGCCAATCTATATATGTGAACAAAAACATAAAATTGATCCAAGTTAGCATACAATTGTCAGTAATAGGAACATATAAATACCAAACAAAAAATAAAATAAACACACCTCTTTAGGCTGATCTTTTTCCTTATCTCCTTTAGGTGTTTCGACACCTCCTCCTTGAGGTGTTTCAACACCTACTCCTTCAATTTTTCCAATACGTACTCCTTTAGGCGTTGTGGCACTTGTCAACAACAATGTATAACTCATAATTGCCTGTACATAAAAATGATAAGTACATATGAAACTACCAATCTATATTGATGTATGTATAATCAATATAAGATATTAAAAATATTAATTCAATTGAATTTGAGTTCAATTACCTTCCCCTTATCTAACATTTCACTTCCATAATCTGGACAAAGATGCACCTTGCTCGTACTTGTCAACAATGATGTATAGCTCATAATTGCATGTACATAAAAATTTCAAGTACATATATGAAACTACCAATCTATGTCAATATATGTATAATCAATATAAGATATTAAAATTATTAATTCAATCAAATTTGAGTTCAATTACCTTCCCCTTATCTAACATTACACTTCTATAATCTGGACAAGGCTGCACCTCACTCACACTAGGTATTTCCTCCAAGAGGAAAATAAGATAAACATATAAGTTATTATATAATTTCATTTATGACAATTCAAATGACAAGAAAGTATATAATAAAAAAATGTAAACAAGTGAGTGCAAAAATATATACTATGTGTGTTGAGGCCAAATGAAATGTCCCTAAGGGTACTATCAGTCACCTATGCGAGCTCCTCCTTACACATCAACTATTAAATAGACCATGCAAATAAATATTAGTACATTATACTATCTCTTATTAATATTCATTTAAAAAAATGCAAGTTATGAATTTACAACTTAAATCTTACCTATGTCACTATTCCAATGTCCCCCTCTCTAGCAGGAGAGGACTCTGTAGGGTGTTCTCCATTCCCCTAAGTCTGATCTATAATGTCCACATTATGGAGGTTATAAATAGAAGTGTCCAAGGGATGCTTAGCGGGTTGTACAAGAGGACCCAAGCATATCTGGCGACACATGGAGCAAGTATGTGGCACACAAATATGTGGACCTGACGAGGATGATGCAGCAACACTCGAATCATCGCCAACATCACCAGAATGTGGCTGAGCTACTGTAGAAGCATGTGAAACAAAAAGGCCACTCAAAGAGTGAATAGCCTCGATGGTTTGTGTGGCCACATCCTGTATAATATCTAGATGATATACTGGAGGTGGCAGAGGAAGGGGAGGAGAGGGAACATATGGGCACATGACTACTCTAACTACCCCTGGTCTGTCCTAGGGCATACCTCCACCAACGCCCTAGAAGGGTTTAATGTTAAAGAAATTGACATGATGCCCTAACACAAACTCAACATATAATTTTTTAATAAAGTAAAATGGTATATCACAATTGTTGTTCAGTGGTTTATCAAAAACCATACACCAATAATCCCAAAAGTTATCTACAATGTCCCTATGCCTAAACCATTTTATAGAAATTTTTGGTTTATTAACATTAACTGGCAAACCAGTGCGGGGGTTAAAAAATAAAGAGGCTATTTGGGCTTTGGTTATTCTGAGATCTTTCACATCATTGATAAGACAATCCACATGCATAATATTCCCTCATGTCTTCTCACCACGAATGAAAGGCATCATGTTGGGTGGAGAGGGTTTCTATATTTTTTAATTATATCCTTCAATGTGTTTGACATCTCGAATAATCAAGGGATTCTCTTATAAACTTCAGAAATTCCCTTTAATTGCTAAAAATTTTTACCAATTAATTCTTCAATTGATGGCTGCGGAGGTGGTGGAGCGTTTGGTATTTGTGCATTTTCATTCTCAGCTAGTGGATCATTTGGAATTTGTGCATTTTAATTTTTAGCAGCCAGAATGCCTGATTAAAGTTAAAAACTAATTAATCTAATTGAAATTAGATAGTATAAATGAAAATATTGTAAAAATACCCTAGTTTTAAAAAAAAACCCAAAAAACCTTGCCTTTTAACAAAATCTATAAAATTCTCTAATTTTTAATTCAAATACATAAATAACACTATTTTTAAATCAAAATCCATAAAAAAATATTCATTTTTAATCAAAATCCATTAAAAACATTCATTTTTAATCAAAATCCATTCTAAACTGAATTTTTTCATAAAAATTCAAATAAAAAACCCTATTTTGAAAAAAAATCTATAAATAACTAACTAAAATTATACAAATCTAATTCAAAATTCAATTAAAGCAAAGAAAAATATAAAATCTAACCTTTTCAAAATGAATATCGGATATCTGATATGCGGAGAACCTCCTCACTCTATGTTGCAGTCTATTTGTGAATGTGAAAAGATTTTAACAGGCCCAAATTTTGTATATATATGTTTGCTTCAAATCGGATATCCAATATGGAGATCTTGGTTTAGGCATTGCTTTAGAGGTGTGTACTGACACCCAAGCCACAAAAAAGTCAACTCGACATTTCTGCATTTTTGGGTCAATGAAAAATGTAATTTTTTCCCCATTGCCACTTTTTGGCCCATCATGATCTTGCACATACCCAAAATTGATCTTCAAAAATTATAGTTGATTTGATAAAACAACCTTGTATTTATAAGAATATATCCTTAATTTCCCAAAAATTAAACATTACAAGTTGACATTAAAAATTTGAATTTGGGATTATAAAAATACCACCAAAAAATATTTCAAAAATGGGTTCAAAGGCCTAGTGAGGACCCATTCGCCCCTCGGTGAATGGGTCCTAGGTTCCTATTCATGAAACACACATTGCTCAAGGTGTTGTATTATGTGTTGGCATTAATCATTGTCAAGTTTTCCCTTCAGAAAATGTAATTTATTAGGATCGTAAATGAATAATAGGGATTATCAATGCCTAATTAAGTCCAATTTTAATTAAGAGGGCCCAAACAACTATGAAAATATAAAGCGATACATCTTTGTACAATACATTTAACCCCCACTTTAGTGAGAGGATGACCTTACATCAAAATCACACTAAAGTAGACAATCAAGAGAGGTCTAATTGTACAATTGTTGGAAAGATAAGACAAAAAATATCGAGGATGATCAATCCCCCAAGGTCTAAGATCTCATGGAAAAACCAACGAAGGCACAAGGAGACACATACCTATGTTAAACATATAAATGCAGCAATGACAAGATACTCAATCGTACAATGTCAATGGCTCAAAGAAAGAAAGAAAAAGAAAAAGAAAAGGGGTGGATCAAGCCTTGAGTGTCTGTCCAACTTTATGTGGATCAAGCCTTAGCTGTTTGTCCAAAAAAATTTACAAGTGGAACTTGATGTTGACCATGCAAACAATAATACACACTCACATGAGCTAGTGAAATTTGTTGTCCACTAGGTGAGCCCCCAAAAGTGGAAAATGAGAGAATCTTATTAGGATCCTATAACCACATGAAAGATATACCTTGGATAACTTTCATAAGGCACCACATAATATGAACTTCGGGCTTCATAAGTCTTAACAAGTTGCATTATGCTAAACACTTATGAACAAAAATGCCCCCACTAGCAAGCAAGGTGTGTTATGCTTGGTGGCCATGAAAAAGGTTGTAACTTAAAGCTTCACAAGTTTAGCAAGTTGTGTTATGATAAACACTTATGAACAAAATGCAAATAGGATAAGACATGTTCAAAGGGGTTTTCCTTAGTGCATGAAAGGTCTCCTCTTAGGGAAAACTGTGTCTAATGTCTCCAAGAGAGGACAAGTCGAGGATAAAAGATTCATAACTTAGGGAATGCAATGCATAGCATTACCACTAAGAGGAATGCCATATGCTCATAAAGGTTGCAATCTTGAAGGATATCAAACCCAACATTTGTCACCAAGCAAAAGACACATCACATGAATTGAGAAGACCACACTTTGAATAAAAAGAATTCACATCTTCTAGGAGATACATAATATGATCACTAAGAAGCAAACATGCAAACAATGAATGGGGGACAATATTCCTCAACTTAAAATGTCAATATACTTGTTATGTTGGTATTTTAAGTAGAAAGAGATGAAGAGGTGATCCTTGAAAAGAATGCTCACCTTGAAGAACTAGTCATTTCCCCCCCCCCAATCATAGAAAAATCCAACCACCAAGAACTATCATGCTACTACCAAGATATGGTTGTACTTGAGATTGTACCACCATTAATGGCAATGAGCAAGGCATATAAAGCTACTAATGAAACATAGTGATGAGCAATGTGATAGGATGAAAATTAGTATCAATTAGAGGAAATAGGTGCATCAACACAAGGAAGAGCACCATGATCATTAAGATGCTGAATTTTATCACTCAAAGCCTTACATTCATTAGTACAATGACCATTAAATTCTATAATATGCACAAAATGAACTTTTTTGTAAAATTTATTTCATGTTCTTGGAGGGAGATATATCAAACGATCTTGGAGGATTCTCGACAAGATAGTCTTTTGATCAATAGTAGGGGACATTTCTTTCTTATCACAAGATGTCACACACATAGTAGATGATAAGGAATTAAGTGAAGATGGAGATAAAGGTTGTAAACCAAAACTTTTCTTGACAAAGTATGGTATAGAATTCACTTGTTCTCTATCATTTTGATCCATGTTTTCATTGTATCCATGTTTAGAAAGGATTTTGTATCCAAGACCATAACATTCTTTCAACTTAGATGAAGAGGTCTTATGCTTCTGAGAAGGATTGGCATCTTCACAAGAACACAAATCCTTTTTTTAATTTTCTTAAAGAATGCATCTTCCTCTCATGAGGGATGATTAATTTTATCAGCTTAGTAAGGGTGTGCACACTTCTATGACAACAATTCTAAATGTATATATTTATATTACTAGGAAAATAAAAGAGAAAATAAATAATTTATATGCCTAGAATATGTCTCTATTCCTTCACATGTTTTAAACCTCTATGCACAACCTCAAAACTCCCATTGACCCTCCAAAATACTTATGACTTACAACATGAACCACTCTCCTCATAAAATGAAAATATAACTTATTTCCCTTCTCCACATGACAGTTAACAATACTTAGGCAACTACTAATAGAAAACAATGCTAAGACTTATGCTGATTCAATTGCATAAACCTCCTCATATCATCCACGTAGTGCTCATGAATACGTTAATCCTCTAATAGTAAACTCTACCCTTAACAACAATGGACTCTCATCATCCTGACAATGAAAACTACCTTTTTTCCCTCTACTATGGGACTATTGTCCCTCATATAATAGTAATAACCCCCCTTTTAAAACATGCAAATCCCCTATTCTCCTAGGTCCTCTCCATAAAGTGAGATAGTTTAAGCTCTTTTAATTCCAATAATGGTTCAAATTTCCTTGCCATGTAGCCTCCACGTAAGGTTTAATTCAATTATCTTTTATTCCGAACTAAACATTAACTATCCATATGTTGAGCAGACTAGTTGTGCATGCCTATATTAATATTAATGATATATTTTATATTATTTATTTATTTATATATATTAATATACCTATAAATAATAATCAAATAACCTTAATGCAATTAAAAGACAAACAAATATATGATAACAACCAATGATATCACTTCTCAACTAATACTTGAGACTAGGACAATACCAAATATGATTTTAACCTCTACCTACGACAAGACCACACAAGATTAACTCTTTGAAAACATAAGAAATAACTTAACAACTTACTCAGATTTTGATGCAAGACCTATGTGGGTGTGTCTTCAAGTCAAGATGGAATTTACCTGTTTGTCCACAATTTTTGTACACTTCTCTCTAGTGGTACTCTCCCTCTCCATTTTGGAGGGAAAAAATGCTACTGCATTCAAATTAGAAGGAAATCACATTGGTTAGTTCACTAATAGTCATGATATCATAATCATTAATCAAAAGTAATAATCATCACATTTTTTTTATTCTTTAATGAAACATTCATATTGCATTATAATTTTTATCTAAACATCAATCAAAGTAAAAACATCCATTCATGTCTATTTAAACACATATTTTATGTAAAATTTAAAAGTTACTGCAAGCAAAAAATTGAGGTGTGACAATTTTAGAGAAGAAAATACTTCTATATTCATATCTTCAAAGTAATAGATAGTATTTTCCTAAATCAATCATTTGAACTCTTTGTGACCATGCCTATGGTCCCTTCATTTTTGTACTAAGAGAAAACAAAGAAACACATAGACATACATGAATATCTCTTGTAGTTATTCCTATTGAGGTGATCTTCTCTAATGCTATTTTTTGTTATTTAATTAGTTTTTCATCACCACTTTATTTTAAATTTATATTTTTTAAATTTTCTTATATTGAACATTGGTATGCCCTTTTTATTTATTTATAACTATGGTTATGGGTGAAATGATATATATATATTTTAATCTTAATTTCTTCATGGTGAATCACCTAGCAATTTATTTTTACTATCAAATAATTTCACCCCTTTGTTTGTTATAGATTAATAAGCCTCTATCAAATCACACAAAGAGACAACTTTTAAAGTCCTACGGGTTCTTGTAAATTAAGGACCACATTTGTAAGATCTATGAATGTTGACATATGGATGTATAAACTTGAATATGAACAATTTAACTAAAATCAATCTTTAAATTTACATTCCAAATAATCTTGATGTTAATTTTTATATATATTCATGAATATGGTGGAGCACAGTAGTGGAATTTACAATTGACTTTGTTCAAACTAAATGAACTCTCCCAAATCTAGGTGTTATGATTGAGGATTGGAGAATATTATATGATAGATGGGATCTACATGAGTTGGCCATTCCACTTTGGAGTGTTATACTTGGGGATTTGAATTATTAGTGGTTATGAAACCTAAGATATATTTAGTATTATGTTTACTATTTTGTAAGATGATTGGTTATGGACATGTGGTGTCCTTGTGAAGTCATTGATGTATTTTCCATTCTCAAAAGATTCTCTCCAAGGTGGATATAGGACTTTGGAATAATTGTCTCTATCAAATGATTCTTTGTGGTGTGTTATAACATGCATGCTAAGTGGCTCAAGATTCATAGTCAACTTTGTAACTTCTTGTAAGCATGCTTATACAAGCATAATAGAATTTGGCATAAGTAACTTCAATATCTTATAATTCCATAAGATTCTCCTACAAATCTTTACACATGTTAGAAAGTATCTAACATGACCAAAAGTGTTTCCTTAGTGTGGGATGTCCTCTTTCCCACATGAGGAAAAAATAACAAATAAATATAAATAAATAAGCAATCTAATGTTATGACATGCAAACTCTATAATTCATCTAATTACAATAGTATTTAATGACATTCAATGATCATTTATTTTCATCTAGACATATTAGGGAATAAAAATAACATATAGAGAATAATTCAATTTTCTAGAAGGTAAAAGAATTTAACATTTGCATATATGGATACTCTTCTAGTTAATGAATGTTTCCTTTGGTATTCATTACTTCCATTTAATTATGGTTTCTAATGGTTGTTGATGTAGGAGAACATGATCATTTATAGAGTTGCAAGTCTCTCAAATAGTGTCATTAGACACCACCTTGACAAATTAAGCTATTGGGATAGCAAATCACATAATTATTTTTATGAATATTCTTTTTAGAAATTCTTGCACATCACACATTAATTTTACCTTTATTTGTGTACATGAATTTTATTGAATTGGCTTGTTGGGATTGACCCCACAATACCTCAAATCAAACCATATGAAATACTAATATTGAAAAAATTGTAACACATATCTCAAATCAAAGTCATTAATTTTTTTTAAAAGATACATATTTAACAAGAGCTGCAGAGTTGCGAAGTTCCTACCAAAGTGTGCAAGATTAGTCATGTTTTTATTTGTTGTGTCTATTATGTTCTAGCAACAATGTTGATATTATAACAACTTAATAGTAATCTTGAAATTTTTCAGATGATGACATGTAATAATGTGGAAGAATAGTCATGTTTTTATTTGTTGTGTCTATTATGTTTTAGCAACAGTGTTGATATAATAACAATTTAATAGTAATCTTGAAATTTTTTAGATGATAACATGTAATATCATAAACAAATTGTTTGAATAATGTGTTAGGCAATCTATTGATAGACCTAATGAAGGATACTTATAAGCATGATATAATGATTTTACTCCAAATGAGAACAATAGCACATGGGTATATTAGGTCACATCATCATTTGTAGAATGCTCATCTAGGACTGCATCAAAAATAAATTCATGCTTCTCTACATGTGGTGTGAAGCCCACCTAAAGGAAAACATTTGTTTAAGTCATAATACAACGTTTTGGTCTCTAAGCTAAATGCTACTATTTAATTGCTTTCAGAATATAGAGCAAACTAAGTTGCTCAAATTCACTATGTTATCCAATACATATAATTTTTGAAATATTTGGTGATGCCTTGTGTTCTAATCAACACCTCATTGTTTTAAACCATACACTATTTCCTAAGTTTAGTTTAGTTGAACTAAAAATCAAACTGAGGTGCCCAGTTTTGCTTTAGTTTCATTTTCAGTTTGTCTTTAGTTAGGGAGTGTTCGAGTTAGTTCTAGTTAGCTTTTTATTAGATCCACAATTATAGGAACTTGGATTTCTATAGAACTCTGGTTCTAGATCATTTATAGGGATCTATTTTTTATGTAATGTTTGTAAGAAAATATATACACTCTCAGCATGGATTTTCCTACTGACTTTGTGAAGATATAAAATTGTTGATTAATCAAAGGATTATGCCTATTCTTGCATTCATCTAAATTTGGTATCATGGTAATGGTATGATTGTTTCATTTTAATCTAAATTGATGAATTAATGAAATTTTGTGAACTTTATTATGGAATTAAGTAGGTTTTGTCTTAGATCTATGCTTGCATGGAATTAATAATGTTGCAGAGGCAATATCCATTCACCAAGCTCTTTTATATGCCAAGCAAAGGAATTTTATCAAGCAAAGGAATTTTATCAATATTATTTTGGAATCTGACTCTAAAATTTTAGTTAATCATTTCAAAAGAAATACCTTCTCTTCATGTAGTGACAATTGAATGAATCTAGGAAACACATTAACATCCTTATTTAAGGTTTCAATGTTGTTAAGTGGAACCATACTAGAGGAGAAGGAAATCAGATTGTTAATTTTTTGGCTAAATCAACTTCTAATTGGAATGACAATAATGTTGATATTTGAAATGACCAAAATTTCCCTATCTAGGATATGAGCAAACACCTTAGTGATTTTATGAATGTTGACTACAATTCTCCTCTAGATTTGTGATTCATTCTACTATGTTTCTTGTTGGTGCGTTGATCCTTTTATTGTTCTTCCTATATATTTCACCATAGTTAAATTTATATTATAATCAGTATTTTTTAAACAATTTAAATACAATGGCCCAATTTTATCACATAAGCACAAAATTTCTTCTAATTTGTAAAACATGAGCAATATTCATAGAAACAAAATAAAAATTTCCTTATCTAGGAAATTTTAAGGTTTCTTTATCTCTTGCTAATTATGTATTTTCAATTCATTTGAATTTTCTTGATACTCAAGAATTGATGTCATGATTATTTTTAATATAAAAAAACTACTTTATAATCAGTTATTATTTTAAAATATTTTTTTATCTCTACGTTACAAAAAAAAATTTAAAAATAAAAGTATAAATAATATATTAAGTATCTATTAAGACGTACATTTAATAATTAACTCTATCTATCAAACCAATATTTTATGAAGATTACTTTATAAATCTAAAATTATTTTTTATTTTTAAAAATATATTATTAATATATATTTTACTATATAATTTTTAATCTTCTTCCAAAAGATGGCCTAGATGCATGTGGAAAAAAATTTTTAAATGTACTTTGATCTCTACATTTATTTTTATAAAAAATAGTCTTAATAAGAGAATCATAGTTTATTATAATGTTTTTGGATTTAAGTGTATAGTTATTTTGAGTATTAAATAATTAAGTAGTTAAATTTAATAATGATATTTATAAAATTAATTTTTTAGTTATTTTAAAATCATTTAGTATAATTCATAAAATAAAATATTTGATAATATTTGTTTTTATAAATATATTATTATAATTAGTTTTGTTTAATTAATTATTGTTAACATAATTTAAATAAATAAATAGTTCTTAAAAGTGAGAAATTAAAACATAATTTTAAATAAATAAAAATGGTTCTTAAAGTGACAAATAAAATATATATATTTATATTAAAAATTAATGATTTTATTTTTCAAAGGCTATTAAAATATGATTTAATTTATTTTCAATTAAAGAGTTATTTTTTAATTATTCAGAATTATTAAAATATATTACTTTATTTACATAATTTATTTACTTAAAACTATTTTAAGATATTTTACTTGCTATTTATTATTGTTATTGCATTATTGAATAAAAATAAAAAATTTTAAAAAATTGAATAGATGGAAAGGAAATCAAAATAACTTTTAGATAAATAAAAAAAGTAATTATTAAATAGATATGAACTATAATAAAATATTAAATAACATAACTTTTAAGTAAAGACCTTACTACTTTAATTTACATGTTAATTCACATAATAGTTGAGTTAAATTCATTTTACAATTTAGTAATCTAAATTAGTGCTGGAAGTAAATAGACTAGTGAAATTAAATTTACTTAAAAGGAAATGGAAGTATTTTAGAAAATATGATAATGGAGCGGGAAAATCGCAACTATGATAATGGAGCCGGGAAAATCGCCCTTATCGCTCAAAAGTTTTGAGCCAATCACATTTCAGAAAATTAATTTTAGATATTTGTTTTGTTAAATATTTTGCATATTTACTTTAGAGTTATTCAAATATTTGTGAAGTAGAAAATAAATATGAATTCTCATTGGTTTAAATCGAAATTATTAATAACTTGTTAAAGAAGAGGCGTGTTCCTTCCGCAGGAACTAATAATACATCAATAACATTTTTGGCATCAAGCAAATTCACGGGAAATTCATTGCCAACAATTCACCACAGGAAAATTCACCGCCATGTCAAATTCACCTCAAGGAAAATTCACCACCAGCAATTTATGCCACAAAAATAAATGACAAACTTTTAATGTGATGAATTTTCTGTGGTGAATTGCTGGTGGTGAATTTTCTTTGAGGTAAATTTATCATAAGATAAATTGGTAGTGAATTTTTCCACCGGTGAATTTTCCTAAAACTAACATTTTCACATTATTAATTCATAAATTAAATATCTTTAAATTTATTTTTTTATTAACCAACTCTAACTTAATTTAATCTCTATTTAATAATTCAATTTATTTTGTTTATATATAAAATTATGTATACCATATTATTAGTCTCATTACAATTTCGAAATATTTAGAAACAAACTCTTTATTGAAAGTTGAATTATATAGATATTCATTGTAAAATTTCCTTACAAATACAGTCATAATCAAGTCACTCTGAAGAGTAAATAATTAGGTTGCTGTGTAGCTTGAATTTCTGAGTGACAAAACGCCATCAACGGGGTGATGTGCAAACTACAGGCAACGTTACTCATTTTACATGTGATTTCTCATCTCCACGTTATTAGTACATCAGTGGCGACATTTCATTCAAGCGAGAATATAATGGAAAAGTATAAATTAAGGTAGATTTTATAAATATTATAGTGAACTTTGCATGATTTATTTGTTTTGATTCAATAATTTGAAATGACAATATTTATAGTAAAAGGATAAATCAAAGTGGGATCTGGAAGATGGGCTCCATGAAGATAGACTTTCTAGAAGAATTCAGTGGGCTGGTGAGATTTTATTAATCAGCACCCTGTTCATTTTAGCCTCGTGAGAGAGAATATAAGCTCCACGAATTTCTATCATAAACAGTTTAATAAGGTGACTATTTAGATGTGAATGCAAAACAATAAATAAATCATCAAATTAAAGGTGTTTTTGTGTATGTCCGATTTCATTTAACATGTGGTACTTTAAACCGAGAAAATCGGACCCACGATGTCACTTAGATGAAGTGTGAGGAAGCTGCATTCCCTTAACAGAATTTTCGTCTATATAAGGAAGTAAAATTTGAAGTGAATCATTCATATCTCTTCCACTCATACCAGCAAAATGGAAGCCCATCTCCACCTTTATGAGCTGATCTTTTCTGCTGCCAAGCCCATGGCTCTCAAAGCCGCTGTCTTGCTTAACGTCTCGCAAATTATAGCTACACATGGCGGAGAAAATCCTCTGTGTGTGGATGAAATTGCTCAACACATTTCTTCCTGCACAGAGAATAAGGAGGTTCCCCAGAAGGAATACCTGTTCAGGATTCTGAGATTGCTGGCTTCTTGTGGGGTCTTCACTGAAGACATGGATGAGCAAACCAAGCAAATAAAATATGGGTTGAACAGCGTTTCAAAGTTGCTAGTGAAGGAAGAAAACAGGGATTCCTGTGTGCCATTTGTGATGTTAATAGCAGACAAAGTTTACTTGGATGCTCACCACCATTTTCATGATGCTGTCTTGGAAGGGTGTCACCCCTTTGAGAAAGTGTATGGCACAGGCCCCTGGGAATATGTCAGAACAAATGCTGAAGCCAACAACCTTTTCAATCAGGGCATGGCCTGCGACACAAAAGAAGTCATGGCATCTGTGGTGAAGATGTATGATGGGTTCAAGAGTGTTAGGAGTGTGGTGGACGTAGGTGGAGGAGTGGGGTCTGCATTGTCTGTTATAGTAGCTCAACATTCACACATACAAGGCATTAACTTTGACTTACCCCATGTCATTGCAACTGCACCTCCCATACCTGGTAAGCAACCTCATCTCAATTTTCCCGCCATCAAAAATAATTAGTTCTTTCCCTTCTTGTGGATTTATAGTGCTGGTGATTGGTATGGACAGACTGCTGCATATTAAAATAGGTATATGAAAATTTTATATATATATATATATATATATATAAAAGTACACAATTTTTTATTATTTCTTAAGAGATTTATGACATTATTTGTTCTTGTTTATTTATAGGAGTGGAGCACATTGGTGGAAACATGTTCAACCAAATTCCTTGTGGAGATATAATTTTCATGAAGGTAAAAACATTAACACTAAGAAACAACATACTTTCATGTTCTATGACTTCTTCTCTTTATTTATTACATCAATACTATGTTTGTTTGGAGGTTTTTATTATAATTAATATAGTTTTCTATGTCTTATATTTCTTTGTTTTATCAATACTATGATTACTCAATGGTTATTATTATAATTATTGCAGTGGATTTTACATGATTGGGATGATGACCGTTGTATAGAAATTTTGAAGAAGATTTATGAAGCAACACCAAAAGATGGGAAGGTCCTAATTGTTGATGCACTCATTGATGGTTCCCAAGGAAGCTCAAATCGACTAGGATTATTGTTTGATGTAGCTATGATGATTTATACTACAGGTGGAAAGGAGAGAACTGAGGAAGAATTCAGTCGATTATTTTCCAAAGCAGGTTTTAAGAGCTACAAAATCATGAAACTACCTTTTCTCCAAGTACTTATAGAAGTATCTAAGTCCTAAGTCATGCCTAAGATAGGATAAGGTTATATTTTCGTTTAAATAGTTATAGAAGTATCTCTATCTAAAGAAATACTTTCATCTAAATTTCAAGCAACTATTCAAAAGTTCCATTTTATTTTGGAATGATGTTAAGTTGTAAGCATATATTGATATAATATATTTATATATGAATAGTAAGTTCATGTTGTTTATTAAATATACTTGATTGAATGTTAGTGCGTACCTCATTTTTGAGTTTTATTTATAAATATGATGGTAAAAATTGTAAAGTCCTTATGTAATGACTAGTGTAGAACTAGTATATTTTTTAATAAATGTTAAAAAAAAATTAATATGAGCCTTGAATAGTTCCAACTTCCTACATCCCAAGAACAATCAAATTTCTTGTTCACCACATCATATCAAAATCATGATTAAAAATTTACCCTATGCATTATAATTAAAACTAGCAGTTTTGTGTAGAAACACGCAATGATGAGCCGATAGGCAGTGATGTACAACGTAGGGATGGGAAATGCAGGCAATGAGGGTGGGAGGCTTGAGAGTCAACGTTGGGAGTTGCAGAGAACAGGAACAATCTAGGATGCAATAATGCGGAAAGAAAAAGTGAATAAAATAGCATAAAGTATTTTATTATGCCAAAAAATGGAAGCCATAAATCAAACAAGATTGATTTTAGGAGGCAGTCGGATGCGGAAGCACACAAAAGAGGCTGAGATACACAGTAGCAATGAAACATGGGTCAATGAGTTTGACTCAAACTACACGGTTGAATCCTGATAGCAATATCACAATTTGACACGCTGTGGAAAATACTTCCTACTTATCAATTGATGAGCTAAAGGGGCTCTATAATGAATGGTTCATAAGGCACAACACTTGTTGAAGGTTTTGCAAATGGGGTTGCAAGCTACGTGGGCTTAACCTTGGAGAAAACTTTGTGGTTAAGTGCGCTTGAGATGGAGTAGTACCGGGATGGGTGACCTCCCAGGAAGGCCCGATGCTTCACCTCTGTGAGCATCACCTAGATGCAATGAGTGCTAAGTGGACCATTCATTCTCATGAGAGATGGGTTCTTGTGAACAACTACTCATGAAACATGGATCAATGAGTTTGACTCGAACTACATGGTTGAATCCTGATAGCAATATCACAATTTGACACACTACGGAAAATACCTCCTACTTATCACCTAATTTTTCTTTCAACTCAATCAGGTAGAGTTGGAACAACATTTGCACCTAACTTGGTAAAAAGTACACAGAATTTTTGCTAAGGTTTTTACCATTACACAAAAGATGCTTTCAAATGAAATTTGCAGTTTTATTATGCAAGTATTTACAAGAGGAGAGATTACACAAATTTGCATAAGATTGTTGTTTTTATTCATTGTACAAAATGTATGGCATCCCACAAAAGCCGTGGGAATAACTAATTCAATGCAATACAAAAGTAAACTATACATTTGAAGAGAAAGAAGAGCATATGAAAGGAATAGGGATCCGTCATTGCTTGAATAATGAACCCCAAGGTTGAATTGCTGCATCTTTAGCTCCTTTCGCTTGGTTGCTCCAGAAGTTGCTCTGCCCCTCTGGAAGTTACCTACAAGAGATGAAAAGTTGGTGTTAGAGTTCAGGATGCCTACTCTCCTCATATACAACATCAAAAAACATATAATTTACTCTAATAAGGAAATGAATCAGATTTGCAGTCATCACAAATATCAAGGAAAAGAAGAATATCATCATCAATCTTCATCAAAATCTGAGCTTCATTGTTTTATCTAACATGTTTGTTCATTGTGCGAGTATAGGTACATTTTTCATTGCTGGATTATTTTGCATATTGACATCATAACATGTGGAGTAAAATGGGCTCCCACAAGGGTTGATCCCAGCATGTTGCCCTCTTGGATTTTTGAGAGGGATACTTGAGTGTATATTCACCACACTTATTTACAATGAGCAAGTACGCATCACTCGTGGTAGTGAGTTGATGTGTTCACTATCATAAATGACAAATACTTGTTCAATGGAACTATAATGAGTAAAGAAGCAATGATTCTATGCATAGAAACAGTCATAATGACTGTTCAAAGGGCAGTCATAGTAAAATCTAATAGTGTCAGTGAACAAAAGTGGTCATCATTGCCCTCAAGGATAGCAAATCATATATATGCAAGTGAACTCTTTCTCGTGGATGTTATCAACACATATCATGTCATGAAGGCAACATTTGGAGATTTTTAAATTTTTTCAGATTGAGAAGAGGTAGTCTACACGTACAAGAAGATCAATGGATGATGCCATTCATGAGGGAAAAGTAACACAATGCAAGCATAAAGTCAGTGATGTAAAGCATTCATGACAGTGGGAACTAATCAAAGGAAAAAGAAGGCATAATGAGCAAAGAGACTAAATTATGTGACAGTGGCACTTTCAAAAATATGTATACATTGACAAAGGTTCAATGAAGGAGTAGATTGTAAATTATAGTCTAGGTGCAAGGAATGCAGATTTGTTGTTAATGCATCTAGGGAAAGTCAAGGATACAAAACAGTGATAAAGTGACAGTATCTCTTAAGCTATTTGTTCAGTGCCAGCACTACAGTATCTCAATCTCTCTCATAATGTTTTTGAAGGTTTGATGCCAATTGTACTTGAAAAGCTATGAAATTTTGACTATGTTAATCTTTCTTTCAATTTGTTGTCAGAAAAGTATATAGTACCAGTGTTAGAGAGTGAAATCACTACTTATGAACTAATAAAAGCATAGTCAAAGGAAGAGGGACAATAGTGATAAAATACATAGAACAATTCCATGTAGAGAGCACAATTCATATATGACAGTCATTTTTTAAGAGAAATACAGGAAACTCTCGGCCAAACAAAAGGAAGAAACCCATAGCATTTGCAAAAGCCGAATACAAGAATGAAGTGAGTTTTTTTCATTTCAAACTACAAAAAATAAAATCATGTACAAAGTCGTGAATCAAAGTAGAGAATGCTCAAGCAAACATAGGAAATTTCATCTTTTCTTTCAAATGAAAACTACATTTTATTCACAAACAATAATGGAAAATGCATTCTCTTTTTACAAATAAAGGCATACCATGCATAGGTCGAGCATGAGTTCTACATGTGATCTCCAGAAACCTCCATGAAAGCACCAAGTGAAACCCTTAATGGTGGCTTGATGAATTTTCCAAAAAGTTGCTAAGTGAAAAATGAATGGAGGAAAAGTGTGTAGCTGCAGGCTTCTTTATGGTTATTTTTCCCTAAATTGGCCGACAAACAAATGATATTTTTTGCCTTTGTTTTAAATAATTTCAACATGAATTAATGCCCCATATTATGTATTTGAATGCTTTGTGCTTATCTTTTGCATAGTTTGCAAAGTCTAGTCAAATGTCCCCTTTGCATTGATTCCCAAAACATGGTCAAGTCAAATGCCTTTATTTTTGCACCAAATTTGAAATGTAAAAGCATTATTGAAGTGATAAATTATAAATCACTTTGATAAATGTTATATAAGTGCAAAGCTAAAGAGGCGTTATTTCAAAATATGGTCAAAGGGGGTAGTTTGAGGATTTAAGAGCAATGCTAAGCATATAGGAGAAGTTGAGGAAGTTGACAAACAAGTGGAGAGAATGTAGGAACTGTTTTGACTCAGTTTTGGAGGGGTTTAAAAGCATCTAGAAGCATTTTTAAGTGGCCTTATGGTAGGTGAGATTAAGGCTTGACCTTTTCTTCATTTTAAAGCCTTTTTGGAGTCTTTTAAGGGGCTTATTTATTGTTGTGCGTGACCAAGGGAGGTTGAAGTTCCTATCTTCGTGGAGATACTTGGAAAATCATAAGTAACTTCAAACTTCATTTTTTAAGTTAGTTCTTTGCATTCTCATGCTACATTGTAACTCATTTTGGAGTTCTTTTAGCAGGAGACAACATTGTAACTCTTTTATAGACATGTATAGCAGTATTACACCTTTGGAGATCAATAAAGTTAAGCAAGTTTTTCCTTCTCAAATTTTGTGTCATTGTGTGTGTTTGAATGATTGATGCAATTTTCTTGTGATACATGTGATCCTTGTTGTTGTGTCTCATTGTTAGCACCTTTATGTAGAATGAATATGCATGTTTGCAAGTTGTAAGTTGTGTTAGAATGCAAGTAGTTCAAGTTGTGAAGAGTGTATGTCTTCCTTCTAGGATTGTGAGTGTTATAATCTTCTTATGAAACACTGATGCAAAAGCATATAAGTCTTGAGTTGTGCATGTAGAAGCTTTTTGTTGATTAAAATTGTGTGTAAAAGTAACTGTGCAAGTTTTAGGTAATCAAATTTGGTGCATCACCCTTAGTCATAGGTTTTATTTTATGCAATCTTTCTTACCCTTTTCCTGACAAAAAAATAGTTTTTAGGTGAGTACCATAAGAGCCAACTTACTCTGGAGGTTAACTTCCAAAATCTGAGCCCACAATCAGGGAATCTTTCCAATGTTTCACTAGTAGGCTGAGTGTACTCAGGAAGGGTGCACTATTAGGAGACAACAGGACTTAAGGCAAGGCCGAATGGGTCCTAGGACCTAAATCCAAGACACTCAACTTCCAAGGCGTTTTAATTAATGTTTGTAATTATTTAATGTTGGTTTCCCTTTTGGAAAATGGGAATAATAAGGCTTTGTAATGCACAATTTAGGTAAATTAGAAGCTTAATTAAGTCTAATTAATTAAAGGACCCAAACATAGTGTGAAATTGTAAAGGTATACAATTTTCTACACTATATTTAGTCCCCACTTTAGTGAGAGTATGAGCCCATGCTCAAACTCACATTAAAGTAGACAAATAAGTCAAGAGAGGTTTAATTGTACAATTGTTGGAAAGATAAGATGGCAGGGATCAAGGAGGATGATCAAGCCCCTAGGAGCTAAGATCCCATGGAAAACCAATAAATGCACAAAGAGACACATTCATGTAGCAATGACACAAGATACAACATCATACAATGTCAAAATTAATGCAAAAAATGATGGACTAGCAAGTTGTATTATGCCCCGGTGCATCCATCAAACACGCTTGCATGGTTCCATTGGCAAGCAAGTTGTGTTATGATCAATGGCCATGAAAATATGCTCCCAAGTGCAATCTGATATACACTAGGTGAGATTAAAGAAGTGAGAAACACACACTAGGTCTACAAGGTGTGAACCCACAAAATAGGTGGCAAATGGGAAAGTCATGCCAGGTCTACAAGCTCCCATATGTCAACCATACCAAAATTTATGCTCCCTAATAAATTTGATAAGGTGCCACACAAAATGGTCATCGGTTTTCACAAGGCTAGCAAGTTGTATTATGCTAGACACTCATGACATAAAGGCACCACTGGTTAGCAAGTTGTGTTATGCTTGATGGCCAGGAATTTGGTTTTTTTGTAAATGCAATATGATTAGGATAATCAAAGTGGTTTTTCTTAGTTCATGAAAAGTATCACCTTAGGGAACATCACGCTTGACATCACCAAGAGAGGACTAGTTGAGGATAAAGGATTTGTGCCTTAGGGAATGCAAGCCATAGCATTACCACTAAGAGAAATTTCATATACCAAGAAAGGTCACACTCTTGAAGGACATCAAAGCCAATGTCACCACCAAGAAGACACATCACATGGAATAAGAAGACCACACCTTGAACAAGGTCAAGAAAGCAACAAGCGAGATGTTGAATGCCCCCACTTTAAAGAAATTTCTAAGCGCCTTGCTATGAGCAGTTAATTTAAAGTAGAGAATGATAAATGCCAATACATGAGAGCTTATTTGGAAATCACTATGCAAAATATATGTTTCCAAATGAATCTACGTCATAGAAAGGACGTTTCCCCCTATATGTAATCCTAAGATAGCACATATAAGGGATCAACGAATTTGGGGTCAGCACGTATGTCTTTGCTATAGTGATATAATCGAGCTTAGAATCGTCATCATTCCCCAAATACTCATAGAACAATGAATAAAAAGGAGGAATGACACATAGAGAGAAAAAACAAAGGAAATATTTTGGGTCAACATGGAAGAGACCTAAATGTCTAGACGCCTTGTGTCATCCCCAAAAGGAAAACACAAGAAAAATGAAAAGAAAATGGTTATGACAGATAGAAGAAGGTAGATACAAATAGAAGAATGTCACAACAGATTTGCTTCCTTTGTATCCTTGCACCAATAGAGTGACAAGGGTCATCTAAAGTAGGCTCGCAAACATAAAGACACACCAAGCAACACGATACGAGGGATCACATTACTCACATACAATAACACAAAGAACATGAAAGAATAAAGCTAGTATGACACATGCAAGCCAACCTAAAGCAATTTGTTTGCATCCTAATCTTGTTCATCATATACGAAGGACATATAACTAGCCAAAGCGGCAACAACGAGTGTCTTAATAGGACAATCACCAATTTCAACATGTGGTGATGTGCTCTTTTTAGGAGGAGCATCACGATTGTTCTCATCTAAGCTCATGGAAGAGGAAAATAATAAATTCATCTCATTATGCACTTCCTCATCAATCTTAACAATTTCATCATCATCATCCAAATTAATAACAATAGGAGGTCTAATGACAATGTCCATAGAGGTTTTATGTTGTTGTGGTGAAGGTGGAGAATCATCATGCTTTGTTTGAGTTAGATTTTAATCCTGGTTTTCTTGTTTGTTCTTTTTTTCTAGCTGACAAGCAATAGCATGACATCTACGCCTATGCTCTTTAGCATTTTGATTTATTCTTGCATAGTTTTCAAGTTATGATTGTGTGGGAGAAAGTTTATCAACCATTGGTTTATTTTCTTCCTGCAAGGGAGGAACAGAAGGAACCGTTGAGGGTTGGTCAACCACTTTCTCTTTGGGTTTATAAACTTGTTTTATCTTATGAGGAACAATAGGAAGTATACGGTAATCTCTTTTTCTTTTGTAGGAAATAGGTGGGGGAAGTATGGTTGATTTGTCTTGGTTACTTGGAAGGGCTTTTGGTTCAGTCATGTAGTTTCATCAATGATAGGAGGTTCAATCATGGATTGAGGCATGTTGCTAAGAGATAGTTTTGTTATGTGCTTTTCCTTGAAATTTTGGTAATATTTGAAAAAGAAGTCCTCAGGAGGCTTAATAGGTTCTATAGGTTCAAGCCAAAAGAAATCCAATTAGAAATTCCCAAAGGAATACAAAGGATTAAAACCACTATGATGTACAGTGAAGATGTCATACCAAATAGCAATTTGAAGCATTTATACACTACCGACGAGACAACATCTATGGATCATAGCCATGGATAGCCTAGCTTCACATGGAATTGGTCTGACGAAAAGATGATGGAGAATGAGACATCTAATTGCTTTGTTACAACTTTTAATGGGAGAGTGATCAAACATTTCATAGGGAAAGAAAAACCATTATATGTTTTGATCCATTCTTTCGATTGTTCATAAGAGTCTTGGTAAAGTTCATGCACAAACAAGAATTCCTCAGTGATCATATTATCTACACACACATAAATAATTAATATCCCATTAGTAGGCTTGTCATTGATTTTTTCGGCTATGTAAAGAGGACCATCATGTGAATGTTTGATTATGTCATTTTATGAGAAAGCAATGTCAAGGGAAAATTTGGTTTGTCCCTTACGAGGTTGAATGTTGATGAGGTTCACCATATATTGGATATCCCCATAATCACTCATTTTATCATTAGTCATGTCTTGTTTATTGTCAACATTCATCACATCATTTTTGGTGTCACTAGCTTTAACAAATGAGATGTTATGATTTGGCATTGGATTGGTAAAGATTTGTAAATTTTGGTTATGTGGGGCAACAAACTTATTTCCTTGATTATTAACACCACCAATCTGGATGTGATTAGAATCAATGAGGTCTTGCACAATATTTTTAAGACACATACATTGTTTTGTATCATGTCCATTTTGTCAGTGATAATGGAAAAATATATTTGGATTATAGTTTGAAGGTAAAGGCTTAGTGGTATCAATGGTTCTAACAGGAGCTAAGGTAATAAGGTTCTTACCCAAGAGTTGCAACATGATGGAATGAAGGGTATTTGGTAACGGGGTAAATTGCCTATTCTTTTCCCTGAATTAATATGGATTTGTTGTTTTTATAGTAGAAACTTGAGACTCAACATGTTGATATGTTTGAGGCAGATTTGTTTGTATAAAGCTCTTATTTTATTTCTTGAATGGTGGGAAATTGTTATGAGGCATGAATTCATATTTTTTAGGACAGTTGGAGGAAGCTTTTTCTTCACAGTGACTAATCGAATTATGATAGTCACGAAGAGTCGTGCATAAGTGAGTGAAAGAGGGAAATTTTGTCATCCCAATCTTATCTTGAATATTGGTTTACAAGTTTTCAATGAACGTTCTTTGAAGATCAGCATTGGGAATCTTAATGTTGATTTTTGAGTAGAGAAATTGATAGCATGCTATGAAATCAGTGACCTTTTCATCTTTGTTTTGTTTACATTGCATTAAATTAGGTAAGGCCATCTTGGGACCAATGTGCACTTGGAAATTGTTGAGCAAGGCATCAACAAGTTCATTGAATGAACTAATTGAATTATTCAGTAAAGAGAAAAACCACTCCAAGGTTGTATCTTTCAAAGATCTAGGAAAAAGCTTAAGCAAGAGATTTTCTTCGAAAATGAAGTCACTACATAAGGTTGTGTATGTCGATACATGGTTACTAGGATCTCCTTTACCACCATATTTCTCAAATTTAGGAATCTATATGCCTTGTGGAATTTGTGCTCTCAATATCTCCAATGATATTGGGTTTCATTTGACATATTGTGAAGGTTGGTCATTTTGATTTTGGTTCAATGTGGAATTTTTTTGTTGGAGGGATGAAACATTTTGCAAAAGTTGGTTGAGGATAGAATCAGTGGTTTTGTTTTGAGATGGAGGGGAATAAGGTGGAGGTGTATATGTGTTGGGAGGGCAATAAAATTACAAGTTTGTGAGAGGTGATGGGTTAGGAGATATGATGTTTGAATTCATAAAGCTAAAAGGATTCCCAATGGAAATACCCAAAGTTGGATTGATGTTGGTAGTTGGTTGCCTTGTTGTAGTAACAGTTCGATGAGAGGTGTTGTCATAATAGTGGTTTACAATTCCTGAGAGGAACGAATTTTAGCTGAAATCACATATTTTTAGAAAATATAATGATTTAAGCCTTAAAAAGTTCCATTTTAAGGATTCCAATTGAAGAGGGTTTGATCAAATCACCTTATATCAAACCCCTTGGATAGAACCTCGCTAGTTTTAAACCATACCTATAAATGCGTCTCCTTTACACCTATCAAAATGCTAATAAAAAATCACTTTTGATTTAGATTTTGGGGATCAAATGAATTCATTTAAAATTTATTTCAAATGATTATGGTATTCCAACAAGCTATCCAATGAATATAATTTTAATATGTTTTGTTTTGTTATGTATTTGTTTTTAAGTTTTATTAAACATAGGTTTTTCATCGAAAATGAATTTCTTTGTTCTTCTTCACATGTGGAAAAATAGAAGATTATCAAAAAAAAAAATTGAAAAATATGAGTGCACCAGATATTGAAGTCCTTGATCCAACAAAATAAATTAAATTAAATTTTGACATATACAAAAAAAGTTATGCGTTATACAGTCGTGCTATGTCTAAATTGTAATTCGTTTGACTTTGAAACTTGATTAAGAAAAAAATATTCAATAAAAAAATATCTAACCCAGTGGAAGCACTAGATATCAGAGTTACAAATATAAATTTGAAAGAATTAGAATTCTATCCTTCATGGAAAAAAAGTTATGCATTATACAATGTGCGTCACTTTTTAAAAATGTTGTTTTCTGAAGAAAAAATCTATTTTCGTGGAGATGGAAAAAGAAGTGCAATTTGATTCCAAAAATTTGAAAAAAAAAAAATTAGAATCTACAGACAAAATTTGATGAGACTCTAGTTTGCACCATCTTCAAATTCCTCACGGTTTAGCCGCTATAGGTGCCCGAATGTGAAGATTTAGTTAAAAATAATAATTTCAGTGTCCAGTTTGGCCAAAAATTGTAAACCACTATTATGGGATCACCAAAGTTTGTATGTAGGAATAGAGGCCACAATTGTAGGAGGAATTTGATTTCCACATTGCCTTTGAGTGTATCCAAAAGTTTGAGTACAACTATCCATTGTAGGAACATGATCATCAATAATATGAGCTAGGATACACACAATTTATATTCCTAGTTCATTTTCAAGCATTCTCCTCATGTTATCTATGATAGGAACCACGGTACCAATAGTATATTAAGCACTCACAAAGTTTTAAAGCTTCTCTAAGGCTTCATCCATTTGTTTTATCTTTTCTTGAGGGACATGAGTGTTGACGACGATTTTACTCGCAGCAAACAAGGTGAATAAACTATTCACAGACAAGACCACAAAGAGCCTATCCTTCTTGAAAGATATCGAACAAAGACAACCTAAAGGGGATTTTGCTTTAATAGGAAAAGACTGGATTTAGTTCAATCCCAAGTCTCCGATAACCAGGTCATGATTGCACTAGGGTCACTCTCAGGTTTGATGTGATATTGTTGTTAATCTCAAAGGGACTACTATTATTTATATTTTAGGCCATCAAGTTTTAATTGGATCATAAAGACAAGTATCATGAAATTGAAAGATTTGCAATAATATTTCATGAACATCACAAATTCTTTGCTATTGAACTTAAGTAGATTTAGCATTAAGCATTCAACAATTTCATACAAAATGAAAGATTTTCAATAAAATTCCATCCATTCATTTAATTTTGGAAAATTTTCAAGAATTTAAGCGTCTACTCTAAAATAAAGCATAAAAATACTGAAAAATAAAAGTTTCTCCCGGTTATTCTCCATGCATGCCCCAAAGAATCAACTAAAACAAAGCAAACTACTTTATACTGCACCAGATTGCTTCACAGCTACATATAAAACGGTGCAAACTTTTAAAGAGAGGGTTTCATTTCTGGACATCAAGTAGGTTTTGTATACACCCTTAAATGGTGCAACATACAGTCTTGTCTAGCTGAACTAACAAAACCAGCTACAAAAGTTTCATGAGATAGGTAGCTATCTAATTGGCTCTGATATTAATCAATGTCTACACGCATACAGATTTTTACGCCAGAATGGTTCAGAAAACAGGAAAAAAGAACAAAACTTGAAAAATTTTATGCTCCTCCGACATCCACAAATTCTGAACTTAAAATTAAAAAGAAGAGCCTTTGGCCTTTTATAGAACACAAGGCTCAAATAGGATAAGACAAATACATGAGAGGGAATCCAAGGGACCAATCACATCAAGGCACATGGAATGTAGTGACCAATAGGAGAATTGCAATTGAAGTCAACGAAAGTCAAATTCAATTACTCATTGAATCTCTTCGGGTGTTAATCTTTAATTATCGCTAGGATAATAACTTGAATTGGGATAGAGTGTAGGAACTTTCCATACATTCAGAATGAATAAGTGGAATTTTTGCCCCCACACATCGCTTGGCTTTGAATCTGCTACTCTCGGGAATGGGCTCTCCCAAAGATTGACGTTTGTTTCCACTGCAAGTGCAATACTGAGATCTCCAGTATTCTGGTGGACTCAAAGCCCTCTACATTATAGTCTCCCTGAATAAGCAAACTGGATCGAATGTAATTCTATCTGCTATTCAAATTTTCTTGACCGTCCATACCCGAACTTTGCATCGCACTTTGCATCTCCTGCAATCACAAATTCCACACATTAAATCCCTTAAAAAAAGAAAACATTTATAACATCCCTTTTCATCCACTTGCAGGGACATCTTCTTGGTTGGAAATTGCATGCACTTCCTCAACAGAATCTGGTTCAATGAAGTGCACCCCACAAGTGACTCTAATTGTGCATGGTCCTCTTCCTACAATTCTTTTTGGTTTTCTAGTCAGTACCATGATTTTCTAGTTAACCTACATGGACAGTAAATATAGCATGTAACTTGTTACTAAAGCTTAAATATGAGTTTGAAAATCCAAAATTTAAACAAGCATGATCACAAAAGGCTTTAAGATTGCACCCTTACATTCAAGTTGTGTATGTATATCTACAAACAAATTCATGTAATCCTAACTTCTACAAGTTTTTTTAAATCAAATAGTGCATGGTTCATGCCTTAAAATCTATATAGGTGTATGTATATATGTGCATGTACATAAACAACTATATATGTATGTATGTGTATGTATTGATAAGTATGCATATGTACATATATGTATATACGTGTTTGTGTTTGTATATATATATACACACACACACACACACACACATATATATATCTATTTCATTCACATTCTATGTAATGATTTCGTAGTATACCTTAAAGAAAATCATTACAATGAAACCCTCGATGCCATACAAAGAAACGATTGTAAAACACGACAAAATACATAATGACCATCAATGCCAACTGAAACCCATTATTGAACATACAAAATTCCAAGGGAAAGGAAAAAAGATTAACACATATTGCATCTAATTTTTCCAAGATGAAGAAATGGAGGAGCTTTTTTTCCTAGCAGAGTGCAGTGAAGTGTTATAAAATTCATGGCAAATACATTGCCATGAATTTTGTAACACTTCTGACTACATACTCTGCAGGGTAGAAGTGCTTTGATGTGTATGCCTCAAATTTTTCACATGATGATTATGTGCACCACGTGCCATGTATACGTCTACTTCAGCATGGGTTGTCGGACAATTTTTAAATAATTATCTCTTGCAGTTTTGAAGAGCCATAGCAATATGAAGTTGAAAGATGTAGTCTATATTGCATACCAGGGCACCCTACATGGCAAAGCAATACAAAGGATTTCTTTTCGGATCTATGAGTCCTTAAGAAAGCTAATCAAACATGCCAGTGACTTGGATAGTAGCCTAATGCAAGGACAATCATAGAAAGTATTTGATGGTATGGAAATGTCAAGGTTATATAAATTGGAAATATATATAATCTGATATACATATATTTCTACATTTTGTTTATATATTTAATCTAATATATATATATATATGTGTGTGTGTGTGTGTGTGTATATATATATATATATATATATATATATATATATATATATATATATATATATATATATATGTATGTATATATGTAAATGTGTGTATATATATACATATATATACATATATATATAATCTGATAAAACCCTATACCCCCAACACCCTATCTTGCTTGATATGATGAAACCCTACACGACATGACTGTATATATGTCTATATATATATTCATACATACATAAATACACACATACATACATATATAATTTGATAAGAATGTATCATTGTTTGCAAATTGTAATTACTGAAAAAAGAAAACCTCTACCCAAATAAGTGGAAGAAAATAGATTAACCCATATCATTGTGTGCAGAATATAAGGGGAAGGAATGAATAGAGGTTTCCTAAAACCAGGAGCGTTTGCATGATGTGTAATCATCAAATTGCTCAATAAATTGGGACAAAAACTATATACCCATTAAATTTCATGATTATTAATTATTGATTCAAGATATAATTGTGATATGATTAAAACATGGATAATGTTACTATTATTATATTTGATGATGCAATTGGAAAGCTTTACTAAGGAGAATGTTGATGTTATTATCTTTGATGTATGACAAATGCAGGTGATAAAAATGTAACTATGATATGATTAAATAATGGATAATACTATTTTGAATAGCTGACTGAAAACAGAATAATTTGTATGCCTAAAATAATGTAATCACTGAGTACATAAATATAAAACAATATATTGAAGAATGAAACAGAGTACATAAATATAAAACAATAGATTGATAAATAAAAACATGAAATTTATTTATTTTGGGTGTACCGACCTAAATAAGCTCCCTTTTAAGAGGAATGTGCATAGGTTGCCTTAGTAAGCTCTGAATTTTGCAAAGGATATTTAGTGAAAGCAGAGGAGAATTCGTAGGTAATAAAAATGACCCTGGAAATTCCCTCTTATAAAATCATTCGAATGTGTAAATTAAATGCATTGAATTGTGGTGGTTGATTTTCAAATTTGAATTTTCGTGGGAAACAATCTATCATTTCATTTTGCAATGGCCATTTATGTGTGAATTTTGTCGTGGCTTTTAGGACTTCAATTTTATATTTGGTTTAATTGACAAAATAGGTGGCTTGCATAAATTCAGTCATATATATGAATTGTAATATGTTTTTGGTTTCTTGGGGAGTCTTACACCATTAACTATGTGTGCAAGTATCAAAAGTAGATGGAGTTAATGCATGAAAATGTGATAGGAAGTGTGGGTAAATGTGCAATTGATAGCTCATAAAGCCGATAAACATTTTATATTATGTCACATTGTGCACCATTAACTATTCATATATACATGTAAATACAATGTATTTGAAGCTTTGAACCACTTGCATAGAGTGGTAATTGTAAACATAAATATACTTTAATTAATGCAAAAATGACTTTATTTTGTGCAACTTGTCTTGTGTTGAAAACATATATGTACCAATAGATGTTTAAATTTGTTTTTTTTTTTTTTTTTGGATTAACTATACATTTAGTAGTGAACATATATTGGTGTAATTGGTAAATTTTTATTGGCATAATTAAAACAATGTAATGATAAGATCTAAACGGTTATTGGGAGATCAAGTAACAATTGAATCATGGACAGCAATTGACACATTTCCCATAGTAGAAAAGCACACCCACAAAAGTCTAACTAACATAATCCGAAACAAAGACTAAAATAACAGCTGCACCAGTTCGTTATAGGGAATTCTGAAAATAAACTCTTTTCTAATGAGGGCAGCAGCAATATTTGAAAGATGACACCACTTGCAGTCGACAAGCACTTAATGTTTGGCGTGACATAAGATGACTGACTCGATTCCTTTCTTCGGAATCGGATGAAAATAACTAAGGAATTTATAAATGGAGTGGTTAGATCTTTAGGCTATGAATTTGGAAGGTTTCCGTTAACAGTTCCAGTCACGACTGGTTTTTCTGTCGTGTTTACTTGTTCTATCTTGCGAAAGAGGCGGCACTCACCAGGGAGTAGTTTACCTACTCTCTGCTCATACAACGAACGCTTAGGGAAAGTTATAATATTCCACCCTGTGCCACCAATACCTTTGGGAAAGCAACAAGATAATGCTGGTGGATGCGCGTGGGGAAAACTATCAGACAATGTTTTCTCTATTAAAACACAATTTCAGCCATGTCTATGGTATTCGGGAGCATGACAGAAGTACCCAACTGCTACGTCACCAGTGCTTTTGGCGGTGGCAATGGCAGTGACGGTTACATAAATATATTTACATAGGCTCATAAATAATGACGCCTTCATCATTCATTTCATATTTCTTATCTTAACTGTATAGAAAAGCTTTCACATTTTGTAGCCAATGATTTTAGTCTGAGAAATGTCATGGGCATGTCAATGTATGAATTCAAGAAGGTGCAGCAGGTTGCAGCAAATAACAGAATTGCATCTCTTGTGATAGCGGTCACTGCTCTGTCTCTTATCATTTTCTGCACTTATCTGCCCTCCTCCTCTGATCATGATGATGATGGACAGAATTCTAGAGTCAGTTTTGACTTTAGCTTGGCTCCTGCCACCCACCAGCTTGATAATTTGACTCCAAATTGCTCTGAATTAACAGGGGAGAGCAGCAATTGTAACAGGACTATTTCAGTGGAGCTTCATGATGGAATTGATGGGTCCAAAAACGGAAGCAATCCCCAAGAGTTTGAGAAAGTAACAACCTTTGTTAATACCACCCAAAATTTGTCCCAGGGTGATGCACCAGTGATACAGGTAAAAGAAGAAGCAGCTGCTCAGGAAAGTAATCTTCCAAAGGAAGAAACGGAGGATGGACTGGCAGATAAAGAATTAGAAGCTGCTCAAATAACAGAATTTTCCCAATGTGACTTGTATTCGGGACAATGGGTGTATGATGATTCGTACCCTCTTTACCCTGCTGGAGAATGCCCATATATGAGCGGGTCTTTTAACTGTCAAGCCAATGGACGTCAAGACTCAGAGTATACAAAATGGAGATGGCAGCCTTCACACTGTGACCTTCCCAGGTTTGATATTTGATATGAATTGTCTTAATCTCAGTACTGTGCAATTGGTTTAATCTTGTTAAAATGTGGCATAAATTAGGTTGAATGCCACGGACTTGCTGGAGAGAGTGAGGGGAAAGAGAGTGATGTTCATTGGGGACTCCATCAATCGTAACCAGTGGGAATCCATGCTCTGCATTCTCAGCACTGTAGTGCCTCCAAACAGAAAATCTTTCGGCCGTTCCAAACATGGCGGCGCCACTTCTTTCGTAGCTCAGGCAAGTGCTCTGTTTTTTAAAAATTAAATTTGTGTATGGCTTACATAAACAAGCTTTTTTAGTTGTTCCCTCCCAGTGCCTTAATTGAGCAGTCATGGCGATTAATCTATGCAGGATTATAACTGTTCGTTTGAATTTTTCTGGGCACCCTTTTTGATCGAACAAGACAGCATCAACAATGGCAATAGCAGCAAGGAGATACTGAGACTGGATGCCTTTGAAAAGAATGGAGCTTATTGGAGAGATGTGGATATCCTGGTCTTCAATTCAGCTCACTGGTGGACGCATGGCAATAAAGTCCAATCGTAAGTTTTAAGTTTCAACTAATTCACATATTAAAAAGTTGAACTCTACTCTAATCAAATTATGGGAAAATTAAAATATGGTATAATTTATGGGATTGAATTGTAGGAAGATTCACTTACATGATATGTTACAGGAGAGATTTCTATATGGAGGGCAACTATCTTCAACCCCAATTGGATCCATTAGTTGCCTTCCAAAGAGGGTTGGCTACATGGGCCAATTGGATAGATCAAAACATTGACCCAACTAAAACCAAAGTGTTCTTCAGAGGATTTTCTCCCATGCATTTCAGGTAAACCAACAGAAGCTTTCTCTCCCACTTTAGACAAGACTTATTGAGTATTGATTACAATTAGTTGTGCCAAGAAGTAATTGAGCGTTGGCATTGTTTGAGTTGCAGTTCAAGACAATGGAATAAGCCAAAGGGTCACAAGTGTAATTTTGAAAAGGACCCAATTCTTGAGGAGTCATACATAAATCCATACCCTGAAAGAATGAAAATGGTGGAGGAGGTGCTGGCAAAGATGAAATTTCCTGTATCTCTCATGAACATAACAAGGCTATCAGATTTTCGCAAAGATGCACATCCATCTGTGTACACAATGAGAGAAGGAAAGAAGTTGACGGCAGAGCAGCGGAAGAATCCAGACAGGTTTGGTGATTGCAGCCATTGGTGTTTGCCAGGATTGCCTGACATTTGGAACGAGTTGTTTTATGGGAAGTTGCTCGGGCTCACCCAGATCACCCCTTCTCATTGATTTTCAGTCTCATTGTGATTTATTGTAACATTGGGTTCCCTTGATTGTATACATACTCCATTGTTGATGTTGATTCAGAGCTGATGTGGCTTTCTTTTGGTTTGAAATATTTTTTTATGTTTCATTCTCACAAGTCCAAAGTGTTGTGCTCAATAACATTGAAATTCTTATCCATTTATCGTGCATATTGTTTATTTTCCACAGTAATGCAATGAGATGTGCACGTTTTAGCCAAGGGCTTGTCATTTATAAATCTATAAATTTTCTATATTGAAAAATGGTTTGTTTTGTCATCTTTTAACCATTAGAACAAATAGTCAGATGTCGATGAGGCAGCCCACCAACCTTCTACTAACTTCTCTCTCTCTCTCTCTCTATATATATATATATATATTTTGAAGTCATATAAGGAAAAAATTACATATAGAAAAGCAATCAATACATTGCTAAATAAACATAGTCATATTATATCAGTACTACAATATAATCTATAATTAAGCTGACTTGATTCTAATTCAACGATTAATGTTGGGCATTTATTTTATGCATCTCCGTGGAGCTCATGGGTTGGCTTCTAATGATTAGTGTTTTTCACAACAAAAAAAAATGAAGAATGTATAGTAGTAGTGGAAAATAATTCAACTTTACAAATACTTAAAAGTAATAAAAATAGTAAAATTAATTAAAAATAAATGACATAGTAAATATATGAGTTCAGTTGAATAACATGATTAATGTAAGTTAATAAGATTAAAATTTAAAATATGTGTTGAAATAAAATTGAGATGGTTAGAGTTGTATGTCTTGAGTCAATGAGAGATAAGATTTATCTAATGCAATGTTTCAATGAATGATTGTATCTTACAATCTAATATTAGATTATCGATTAGAGAATTTAGACAAGTGAAACCTAAGAAATAAAGTGTTTAAGACATGATTGTATAAGTAATATTATCTTGAGCCAATTTGATCTTTGGTTCACGCAATATCTAATCATTTGATGATAGTTGAAGCAAGGAAAATGGTGGTTGTGCTAAAGAGAATTCAATAGCTTGCTATGTAGCAACGAATTTTAAGATTTCATTGCACATTAGTCAAGCCTCCAAGGCTAAATAAATAGTAAAAATAAAAGAGATGAGTTGATGAAAATGAATGTCATTGAGTTAATTATTGATTATTGGCTATTGATGTAATCCAATGAGTGATTATATTGGAGAATGTTTTCGAAGTGTACTTTGACAATAATTATCGCTTATCGATTGTTGAGAGTTTTGCAGTTGTTGATGTTGACAAAGAATGATTGATGACTAATCTGCATGCAAGAGGAGGACTTATTTTAATGTTTTTGTGATCTCTAATTCATGGTTATTTAATGATGTGATGATTTTAGAGTGTCCTAGGATGATGCCATTAAAAACATAAGCCTATACACATAATTTTAAATTTCTAGTTCTCACGCTGACAATTAGTGACTAGATCCTATGAATATCAACCTTGGAATGCAAGATTTCAAATTTTGAATTTAATGGTTATATAATTGTAGTTGCAATCTTTTGCATTATGCATAAATTGTTAAGAATTCAATGAGACAAGTTCTCAACAAAATAGTTTAGTATATCAGAATTGATGATTAGATCTTGGGTTAGTGAATATATGTCAAAATAATCTAGTTATGTGCTGAGATCATGCATCAATGACATCAACCCAAAGTAGCATAAAATATAATAAAAATTTAGTAAGTTAGGATATGCACTTTTTACCTTTATATTTGAAACCCACTTTGGTGTGTATGAAAAACTAAGTGTTCATACATGTCAAAATAGAAATATAGCAAATTTAAATAAGTTGTGAAATTCAAAGGATATCTTTTTTCTAGATGTAAAAAATCTAAGCATCTAAAAAAAAATGTGTGCATCACCTATAGGAATGCGCATAAAAAGAAATAGAGTTAGTAGATAATATACCCCATCTTGATTTGTGTGTACCATGAAGGAATGCACATAAAGTAAGGAGAGAGAGAATTGGTGACTAGAAATTGAGTATGATCATGCAAATATGCAGTGAGAATGTGCATAAACTTAAAATAGAGTTAGCAGAAAATATGTCCCATCTTGATTTGTGTGTAACATGAAGATAATACATGAAAGGAATGAGAGAAAGAAAATGTGACTATAATTGAGTATAATTATGTAAATTTAAAATTATAATTTAAAAATTTGAGTATAACAATTAACATGATATAGAAATGTCAAGATGATTATGAGATATGTGTATATTTTTTGTCAAATAAAAGAAAAGAAAACATTGAGGGATTAGTTTCCTTAAGTGCATATATAAACTAATATGAATGATACTTTTCAACCCAGTCTAATACTAATATAAAAACATAAGAGCTTGGATTGACAATAGATAAGAGATTTATAGAAAGTAAAAATTGAACAAAAAAATTTGATATAAAAAATAAGTGAAGAAAACAAAAAATATAACCAAATGCATTTGCAAAACAGTAATGGAACAACTAGAAAAGAGTTATATGTGACTCCAAAATGATGTTATAAAACAAATTTGGAGATCACATGAGCCAAGGTTCAAGTGCAAGAATACTGGCTCAAGCTTAAAAACCATATGTTGAGTGTAGTAATATTGACCTTGTTTTAAATATTCTATTAAAAAATTTAGAATTGGTAAGTAGAGTGATACAAAGACCTATTCAAGTGGATAGAGCTTCCTATGATAGAAGAGAGAGAGAGAGAGAGAGAGAGAGAGAGAGAGAGAGAGAGAGAGAGAGAGAGAGAGAGAGAGAGAGAGAGAGAGAGAGAGAGAGAGAAGGGAAATATTGTTGTTCTAAACTAGCATAAAAAGAGGGAAAATTAGCATGAAAGGAAGAGAAATAAAAAATGTAACAATTCTATCCTTATTCTTATAGTTTTCACCCAGGTTTTAACTCATGAAGTGAATAATTCAATGCTTTCAAAACAAGAAAATATATTTTTTCTTTTCCAATAACACATTTTGCATGTTGCATAAATAATTTCATATAACATTGGGTAATTGAAATAACATAACTAATCTTCTTGTAAATGAAACTCATTTTTCCAAATACAGTTTACAAATAGAAGTCAAGAACATATAAACAATTTCATAATTTACAAAGAGAACAAGGTCAGGGTATCCTCAGCTGGATTACTCTTCTATTTTGTGATTCTCGGTGTGCCATCTGCAAGAGGGAGAGCATCACCAAAGCATTTTACCTCCAACCATAGACCAGCAGTCTCTCACACACCTTCCAACTAGAAGTGACCTTACCCTTTGACAAAGAGTTTGGTATGGGAACCCATAGTATTGTCATATGAGTATCTATTGTTGCATCCTACATAACATGTACGGTCATACAACTATGTATACCTTCCAATTATGCATGATGCTACTGACAAGCTATACAAACCTAGAAAGTGCAAGTAGAGACTTTTGCACTTACTTTGGCCAAAGTTTTGATATTTATAATCATCCACTTTCTAAGGAAGCAATGTCGTAAGTTCACCCACCTCTAACTCAACTTGGAAATAAATTGTTGACCTATGGTTAACTCTACTTTTGGTTTGACCCAAGTGGTAACTAACTCAATTAGATTCTCTTACAATATTGATGACTTCGCTAGTGTCGACTAAGTTGGTTACATTTTCTAGGTTGATGCAAGAAGATGGGTCCACAAAAAGCTCAAAAAGTGGAAGTGTTTTTGTTGTTTTTCAAAATTTGTCACACTTGGACTGAAAATTTGAGGCACTTACACAATTAATCTTAAAAAAAGTTAGAACTATGAAATTTTGAATTTTGAATCTAGTTTTCAAATATGTAATTTATTCAAATACCCATATGATAGAAATTAAATTTTGATAGGGATGTATAAATACCACTTTTTAAAAGTCATTTTTTTTACCATACCATGCACGTGTACGGACACCACTTTTTGACCCAAATAAAATTATTTTGCTAATTCCTTTTGGGAAAAGATAGCTAACAACATGAAGATTGATGAGGATTTTTTTTGTAATTTTTTTAATTGAATTTTAATTGGCCTTAATTGTTGTTTATAAAAATCAACATTTACGGATTGCATAATTGGATCTAAACTAAACATTTTTGGAATCTTTTTTTTTTCATTGTGTAGAGAATTGTCTAAAGATCGATGCCATATAATTTTTTTACAACAAAATTAACCAAAAAAAAGATTAAAAAACAAAAAACTCTGATATTTCAAGTTTATGGACTAGTTTGCTTAGAAATTAATTAGAAAATAACAAATATAATCTAATCTTAACAAAAAATTATATATTTGAAAACTAGACATCGTGTTCTCTAATGGTTTTTAATTTCATAGATTGATTCAAAAAAATGGTCCATCAGCCATATTGCCAAAGTTGGACATTTCTTTTGAATCTGCTTTTTTTTAGTTGCAGTCAAAGGCTAAGGGTCGGGAACTGCCAAGCCTTTCTCGAGCCTAAAACCAAAGCAGCATGTGGTTTGGGGATTCAATTTTTTAAAAGTGTGTATACGTTATAAAACACATATGCATTATTAAAATAGAACACGTACACATTACCTATTTACCCATTGGTAAAAGGTAACGTGTACGCATTCCTAAAATAGAATGTGTATGCATTTTATAATGTGTAAGTATTTTTTATTAAATGTTTTTCCCAATTTAGAAAAAACTAATAGAGCACATTTTTTCTACAACATTCCTTTTATGTAGTACAGTCTAAATGTGCCATTTTCTGCATTTTTTTATTTCAATGTTGTCTTGTGCAATCTCTTAACAAGGCATAAATATTCTATTCAAATTTTTGGAAGAGACAAGTGCACCTTGAATTTTTTTAAGTGGAATCAAGTAGAAGAAGATTTTACAAAAATATTTGGAAAAAGAGAACTTTTGGATGTATTCATGATGTTTTTTGTACTTCAAAGTTTATAGAAGAAAGGATCTTCATACTATATAGTTTTATTTGAATATTTGAAGGAGGTAGCAATTGAAAAATAGGTTAAGAATCATTTGCTTTTTTATCAAAGAGGGTTTGGTAATCATGGGGTCAAAGCAAAGGCAAAGAAAAAAAACGTAGAAAGTCAATGACACCCAAAGAAATTCAAGTAAATAGAGAAATGGAGGAAAAAATACAAAGGGATAGAAGAGAAAGGATTCACCAAATAAAAATTTTGGAAGCATCTAGTTCCATGAATGTTGAAGAGGAAACCATGAAGGGTGAGATGAATTTAGATGATGCAAATGTGGAGATGGTGAATATGGAAGAAAATGCAATTATGGAGACAAACCCAACTATGCCTTCAACTTCAACTTTGAATGATATGGAAATACCATAGGTATGCAAACAATTTTAGGTATGTCTTCAAATCCACCTCCCAATGATATGGAAAATGTACCTATTTAAACAATTTATCTAGGTATGTCTTCAAACCCAAGTCTTGATAATATTGATCTTAGTTATTTAGATGAAGTTGGATACACCATTAATGGTATCAATAATTCTAGTTTTGAAACAATACAAAAACAAAATAATGATGAAATATCTTATATGAATGCAAATGAGAATGAAATCCCTCATATTGATGAAAATGAGAATGAAATCCCTTTTATGTTTGAAAATGAAAATGAAACCCCTTATGTGAATGAAAATGAAACCTCTTGTATGAATGAAAATGAAAATGAAAATGTTTTTTTACAATTGAAAAAGATGCATTAGATAACCTTCCTGGTAAGGTTTCTTGGAGACAGATGAGAACTCATAGAAATAGAATATATAAAATATTTTTTTATAGAAAGAAATTAGGATTTCAATGTGAACTCATGATGCAATTGATGAAAATGTGGAAAATGCGAAAAGTGATGAAAAAAATAGGCATTTTTGTAAAATCAAAAAAGAAAGATGATTCAGTAGAACAAGTCATATCTAGTGTTGTTAATGATATTGATTCTCTAGGTAAGAAAAGTTGATCTAAAGATAAGAATGCAGCTTGTCTTGCAATAACAACTGCTCTAGTTAATAAATCAACTTCAAATAAAAGAATTTTAAGTGAGATTAGTAAATATATAAAAATAAATCCTAAAACTTTGATAAGAGTTGCTAAAAGAAGAGGAAGTATTGAAAAAGATCCAATTAATCAATGTTGGAGTTTTAGTGGTAGACTCCCAAGGTCAAACAAAATTAACTAATGAAATCAAATCTTTAATTGAAAAATATTGGCATGATAATATAAGAGTATCACCTAATATTAGAGATGTTTTAAAATTAAGGGTGGGATCCAAAATTCATGACCTGCATCCAAAGCATCTCTTAGATATGTCTCAAACTGAATTATATAAAAAAAAAATAGATGATTCAATATTACCATTTAATATTATCACAAGTCAAAGATCATTCAAAAAATGTAAACCTTGGTATGTTAGAATTAATAAACAATGAATCTCTTGTTGTTGTAAGACTCATGTACAATTTCATTATTATTATGATATTTTTCGATATATACGTTGTACTATGCATGTTAACCAAATTATGTAGGACATTTGTGGTATTTATATGCCACCTAAAACAATCAGATTTTACAGCAGGTTTATTTTGTGAACCCTCTAATGGAAACTTATTTTATTTAAAAGCATGTATTTTTGGGCAATACGATAGATGTGGTAACTTTTCATTGTTAGGAGAATGTATGCATGAAATTAGTTTACATGAATTTGGACAACAATTAGTGGATGTTAAAAAAATTTAAAATATTGATTATTCTTTAAAAGATGGAAATTTTGGAAAATGTTGTGAGCTAATTGTGGAAAAATTTAGTGTGCATGCATTTATTAAAAAATTTAAAGATAATATACTACCTAAATATGTTAAACACTCTCAATATGCTCATTGGCTTGATAATCAATTTTGTTCATGTAAAAACACATTCCCAATTGGAACTATATTGTTAGCTTAACTGATTTTGCTGAAAATTATACTCTTGCTCCACAAGAAGAAATTCAATCACAATATTATAATTTAGTGCAAGTAGCCATATTTGTTCATATTGTATATAGACATGCAGATGATAGTAGAGAAGATAATAGAATTTTTTTTTAGAGAGTACCATTTTTATGTAAGTGATAATCAATAACATTCATCTAACTTTGTTCAATATTATTTTGATATATTTTATAAAAATTTAAAAGAGAGAGGAATTCAAATGAGAGAACATCTCATATGGTCGGATAATTGGACGGGTATATTCAAGAATGCTAGAATGATTTTTTGGTTATGTAGAGTTTATAAGGAAAATAATATCTAGCATATGTGGAGTTTTTTTTAAGCTAGACATGGTAAAGGAGAACATGATGGAGTAGGTGCATGTGTGAAAAGAGCTCTTACTAGAGAGCAACTAAAATTTGAGGATGAAGCAAAATTCAAAGATGCACATTCAATTATAGATTGGTGCAATACCAAACTATCTATAAGAACAAGTGAGAGCTCAATAATTTGACGCTTCTTTTGGTTAGTTGAAGAAAATGATATTCTTGACAAGATTGTGAAACAATTAATGGATGTGCAAAATGGCATTCATTTAAGAGTTCAAATGCAAACACATGGACAATATGGACAAGGTAGGTTGCATGTTTTTGTCAATTTTGTATTGTTGGTGGTTGGGAGGCATGTGAAAATACAGAATGGGTCGAAGAATGGCAACAAAGAGCCTTAACACTTACATCAACACATGTTCAACATGGAATGAAAATTGAAGATAATCAAGTGTTCGCATCAGATGATTATGATAATGTTTTAGACCTTGTACAAGAAGGTACATTAAGTTGAATTAAATTTTATATGTATGCATGTTTATATGTGAATTAAATATTTGTCACTCTTTATTACATTTTTTTTTGCAGGACATATGTATGTTGTTGTTGCACTTGAGGGGAATGAAGAGGAGACGGAGTATTGGTTGGCTAGATGTGTTGAGCGAAAACATAAGTTGGTATATCCTAGAGTGTATGATGACAAATTTGAGTATCCAACTAGTTATGCGGTTGTTGTTTGCACCTGGCTTCGAAAATATTTGATAAGAAAGAATGGCTTTCCTGCATTTGAAGATTATGAAAGACACAATAAGATTATACATTATTCACATTTGGTTTTGGCAACCAATATAAAACTAGTTAGATATCAAGGGAGGCATGCTAATAAAGTGGTATGGACACTTTCAATGGATGATCATGAGACAATCATAGATGCATTAAAAAAAAAAGAGGATGCAGATGGTACAATGGAGTAAATAAATATAGGTAAGTAGTTGTATATATATTTAATTGATAGCCTATATATAGTTAAAAATTTATCGCATATACATATCTATATATATTTGTCTTTAGTAATTTCCTAATCATAGTTTTATATCACTTTTTGTTTCACATCTCCCAATACTAGATGCAATACAAAAAAGAGAGGACATGCATATATATTAATGGAATTTTAATCTAGAGACATGTAACTATATATAGTTCTAGATACATTTAATTGACAATATAAATATAAAACTAAATAATTCATTGTCATTTTATAAAAAAATTATAATTGATTCCATGTCCCCTTAATTCATTTTCTTAGGACCCCTTAATCCATACTCTTATCTACCCTTAATACATCCTCTTGCATCCCCTTAAGTCACTCTCTTAATTCCCCTTAAGCCATATTTTTAGGACCCCTTAAGCCATATCCTCTTATCTACCCTTAATCCATCATATTGCATCCCCTTAAGTCACTCTCTTAACTCCCCTTAAGTCATCCTCTTAGTACCCCTTAAGCCATATCCTCGTATATCTACCCTTAATCCATCCTCTTACATCCCCTTAAGTCTCTCTATTAATTCCCCTTAAGCCATCCTCTTAGGACCCCTTAAGCCATATCCTCTTATCTACCCTTAATCCATCTTCTTGCATCCCCTTCAGTCTCTCTATCAATTCCCCTTAAGTTGTCCTCTTAGGACCCCTTAAGCCATATCCTCTTATCTACCCTTAATCCACCATCTTTCATCCCCTTAAGTCATCCTCTTAGTACCCCTTAATCCATATCTTTGTATATCTACCCCTAATCCATCCTCTTGCATCCCCTTAATTCTCTCTATTAATTCCCATCAAGCGATTCTCTTAGGACCCCTTAATCCATATCCTCTAATCTACCCTTAATCCATCCTCTTATATCCACTAGACTTTAGGTCCTAGGGTTAAGGGTTTGGGATTCATCTCCCAGGCTTTAGGTCCTAGGGTTAAAGGTTTAGGATTTCTAGGGTTCATGAGATTCTTATAATAACAAATATATATAGGTTAAGGGTTCATAATATGATTAGAATAAAAAATCTATATGGGTGAAGGGTTTAGGATTCATCTCCTAGACTTTAGGTTCTAGGGTTAAGGGTTTAGGATTTCTAGGGTTCATGATATGATTATAACAATAAATATATGAGTTAAGAGTTTAGGACTCATCTCCTAGGTTTAGTTCTATGGTTAAGTGTTTAGGATTTCTAGGGTTCATGAGGTGCTTAGAATAACCAATCTATATGGGTTAATGGTTTAGGGTTCATCTCCTAGGATTTAAGTCTTATGGTTAAGGGTTTAGGATTTCTAGGGTTCATGAGATGCTTAGAATAACAAATCTATATGGGTTAAGGGTTTAGGGTTCATCTCCTAGGCTTTATGTCCTATGGTTAAGGGTTTAGGATTTCTAGGGTTCATGAGATGCTTAGAATAACAAATTTATATGGGTTAAGGGTTTAGGGTTCATCTCCTAGGCTTTAGGTCCTATGGTTAAGGGTTTAGGATTTCTAGGTTTCATGAGATGCTTAGAATAACAAGTCTATATGGGTTAATGGTTTAGGTTTCATATCCTAGGATTTAATTCCTATGGTTAAGGGTTCGGCATTTCTAGGGTTCATGAGATACTTAGAATAACAAATCTATATGGGTTAATGGTTTAGGGTTCATCTCCTAGGATTTAGGTCCTATGGTTAAGGGTTTAGGATTTCTAGGGTTCATGAGATACTTAGAATAAAAAATTTATACAAGTTAATGGTTTAGGGTTCATCTCCTAGGCTTTAGGTCCTATGGTTTAGTGTTTAGGGTTTCTAGGGTTCATGAGATGCTTATAATAACAAATCTATATGGGTTAAGGGTTTAGGGTTCATCTCCTAGGCTTTAGGTCCTATGGTTTAGGGTTTAGGGTTTCTAGGGTTCATGAGATGCTTAGAATAACAAATCTATATAGGTTAAGGATTCATCTCCTAGGCTTTAAGTCCTATGGTTAAGGTTTTAGGGTTTCTAGGGTTCATTAGATGATTAGAATAACAAATCTATACGGGTTAAGGGTTTAGGGTTCATCTCCTAGGCTTTAAGTCCTATGGTTAAGGGTTCAGGATTTCTAGGGTTCATGAGATGCTTAGAATAACAAATCTATATGGGTTAAGGGTTTATGGTTCATCTCCTAGGCTTTAGGTCCAATGGTTTAGGGCTTAGGGTTTATAGGGTTCACGAGATGCTTAGAACCTAGAACCTTAGAATAACAAATCTATTAAGGGTTAAGGGTTTAGGTCCTATGGTTAAGGGTTTAGGATTTATAGGGTTCGTGAGATGCTTAGAATAACAAATCTATATGAGTTAATGGTTTAGGGTTCATCTTCTAGGCTTTATGTCTTATGGTTTAGGGTTTAGGGTGTATAGGGTTCACGAGATGCTTAGAAACTTAGAATAACAATTCTAATATGGGTTAAGGGTTTATGTCCTAGGGTCAAGGGTTTAGGACTTCTAGTGTTCACAAGATGATTAGAATAACAAATCTATATGGGCTAATGGTTTAGGGTTCGTCTCATAGGCTTTAGGTCCTATGGTTTAGGGTTTATAGGGTTCATGAGATGCTTAGAATAACAAATCTATGTGGGTTTAGGGTTTAGGGTTCATCTCCTAGGCTTTAAGTCCTATGGTTAAGGGTTCAAGATTTCTAGGGTTCATGAGATTCTTAGAATAACAAATCTATATGGGTCAAGGGTTTAGGATTCATCTCATAGGCTTTAGGTCCTAGGGTTAAGGGTTTAGGATTTCTAGGGTTCATGAGATGCTTAGAATAATAAATTTATATGGGTTAAGGATTTAGGGTTCATCTCCTAGGCTTTAGGTCCTAGGGTTAGGGGTTTAGGATCTTCATATCCCAGGGTTCATTAGATGCTTAGAATAACAAGTATATATGTGTTAAGGGTTTAGATTTCATCTCCTATGATTTAGGTCATAGGGTTAAGGGTTTAAGATTTCTAGGGTTCATGAGATGCTTAGAATAACAAATCTATATGGGTTAAGGATTTAGGGTTCATCTCCTAGGCTTTAGGTCCTAAAATTAAGGGTTTAAGATCTTCATATCCTAGGGTTCATGAGATGCTTAGAATAACAAATCTATATGGATTAAGGGTTTAGGTTTCATCTCCTATGATTTAGGTCCTAGGGTTAAGGGTTTAGGATTCATATCTTAGGGAACTTCATGAGATGCTTAGAATAACAAACCTATATGTGGGTTAAGGGTTTAGGGTTTATATCCTAGGCTTTAGGTCCTAGGGTTAAGGGTTTAGGATCTTCATAGCCTAGGGTTCATTAGATTCTTAAAATAAAAAATCTATATGGGTTAAGGGTTTAGGGTTCATCTCCTAGGCTTTAGTCCCTAGGGTTAACAGTTTAGAATTCATATCCTAGAGTTCATGAGATGCTTAGAATAACAAATTTATACAGGTTAAGGGTTTAGGGTTAATCTCTTAACTCCCCTTAAGCCATCCTCTTGAAGGACCCTTAAGTCATATCCTCTTACATCCCCTTAAACCACCCTCTTGCATCCCTTAAGTCACTCTCTTAATTCCCCTTAAGCCATCCTCTTAGGACCCGTTAAGCCATATCCTAGGGTTCATGAGATGCATTCCCTTAATCCAACCTCTTGCATCCCTTTAATTCATTCTCTTAACTCCCCTTAATCCACCATCTTGCATCCCTTTAAGTCATTCTATTAACTCCCCTTAACCCACCCTCTTGTATCCCTTTAAGTCATTCTCTTAACTCCCCTTAAGGAATTCTCTTAAGAACCCTTAAGCTATATCCTCTTAGGTCCCCTTAATCCATCCTATGGCAAACATCACTTGAATTTGTAAGGAATTTATAAGATCCAATTTTCTAACTTTTAGTATGAATTGTTCTTTTCTTACATGAATTATTTAGTTAAATGACTCGTAAAAAATATAGTTATTTTACTTACATTAATTATTTTTGGAGGTTCTCATCAAGTTGGTCTACCATGTGATTGTCACTATAAAAAAAGTTATCATATAGATTATGTAAATATAAATTTGTGGTCTTGAGCTAAAATTTGATAAGCTTTAATTGTATTTAAAATATTAGAAGTATTGATAGATTCTTTGTAGGGATGATCATTATAATACTTCAGGAAGCAATAATGCAAAAAAGGGCTAAGAATCTGAAAAAAAATGAGCAAAAAAAATTAAACACCTTACTGGGTTCTCACTCCAAATCACCAAAGTAAGATAGCCTTCTGTGAGACTTGCTCACACCAATCAAAGACATTGCTATGCTATATGAATAACAAAAAAGGTACCCATGCTTCTAATGTGGGATTAATTTTCCCAAAAACACAACTCTAAAGGAAACTTGGGCCCACACACTTTCATTACACAGTATGAAACCCTAAATAAATATTTAGGGGAAACTTTATAAAATATAAAGTTTCAAAAAATATATTCTCTGGTGAAGAAATGAGCCTCCAAATAGCAAATCGAGCACCTTCTAAAACAACTGAGTGTAGGGAATTTTTGGAAATTCCAATGCAGCAAGATTAAATGTTTGATCTGCCAAACTCCAGAACACTCATCAAAATCGCACCCAAATTGAATTTTCCAAATCACAACCTTCTTCCAGGAATAAAACAAACCAGCGGTAGATTGCGGAGTAGAAACATTTCTCCCAATCACTCTGCCAGACCAGTTCACAAACTAGTGAACTCAACTTTCACTCTTCATCATACCAAAATTTATAATCCAGAATATATCACCCAAGGATTCCCATAAACAACACTTCAGATCTACAAAAGCATAGGAGCAACACAGAAGAAATGCAGAGCACATACAGGAGCACATTTTGAACACACACACAATTCTGAGTTCACTATTTATTAATTTTCTCAACAAAAGTACTTGATAACTCATCATATCAGCACACCTACAACACCATTAAGATATCTCCATGTACTCACAACATCTCAACAGTATCTCAACTATACATGCACAACCTGCAATCACTTGTTTCCTTTCACTCCAAAGAGCTATGCAATTTTTTTTGTTTCTCTCCCCAAAGAGCCCAAATAATTCAAAGCACATAACTTTCAATGTTCAATTAAAACTATTAATTTAACAAAATAAAATAAAAAAATCAATTGCAAGAAAAAATTGAAATTACATCTCTCTCTCTCTCTCTCTCTCTCTCTCTCTCTCTCTCTCTCTCTCTCTCTCTCTCTCTCTCTCTCTCTCTATCTATCTATATACTTGCTATCTATAAATGCATTGTACTTGTATATGTATGCATGTTTACATGCACATCTATATATGTATGTATATATAAGTATATATGTATATATATGCACATCTATATATGTATGTATATATACGTATATATGTATATATATATGTATGTATCTATATAAATGTGTGTGTGTATATATATATATATATATATATATATGTATGTATGTATCTATATAAATGTGTGTATATATATATATATATATATATATATATATGTGTATGTATGTATCTATATATATACATCTATATATATGTCTATGTGATTACTCTTTATATATCTCTACTTCCATACTATGTATATATATATAGGGCAATGGTTCAGTATATATTGACCGATAAGACAATAAATTTCCTTCAAACCTTAGAGGATGGAATTAACCTTATCAGTCATAAATCAAGGAAAAGAATGTTGTATTGACCGATAAGGCAATTTTAAGTATATCCTTTCCTTAAAACATTGAAAAGGTAGGAGTAGTTAGATTTTTCTAATGGCATTATTTCTACACAATATCTATTGTGTTGGCCATATTGTTTCCATCCCTACAATTTTATTCACAAATTGTGTTGATTTTATTCATAAATAATCAAGGCAAAGAATTTTGGCCATATCCTTTTACATGTATAGATTATGGAGGCCATAATGGTTCCAACTCTGTGACAACCTTATACATCATGATTTTATTCACAAATTTTACATTGTTTCATGAGGGTAACTAGGTCACTTCATCATGTCTTTTTCTCAAACTCAATTTCATATGGATTCATGATTCTATCTATTGTGTTGGCCATATTGTTTCCATCCCTATGATGTAACACCCCACTAAGGAACCCCAGAGGATGACACAAATAATTTATCCAAATAATTTTGCAAAAGGAAAATTTACATAACTACACAATTGAGAGATATTGAGAAATAACAGTACATAAGACAATAAATTTCCTTCAAACCTTAGAGGATGGAATTAACCTTATCGGTCATAAATCAAGGCAAAGAATACTAACACATGAGACATGTGAAATAAGGAAAATTTATATTGTCATGATTACCTATGGTTATGTTGTCTTGTTCATTAATTTCTTGTCCACTGAGAGAGGTAAGAGGAGAGAAACAACTCGGATTCTCAAAACTCTCATTGATTGGTTCTTCTACCAGAACATCTTTGTCACCAATAGGAGAGATATTAGGAGAAGAACAAATATGATCATTAGGAATGTCCAAGGTTGTATTTTCTCTTACTAAAACACTCTCATAGGGAGGGGATAGGAAATTTTTCTTAGCATGTCTAGATATGTAAGACACGAACATTGTTTGAACAAAAATGAAAAGCACGTGTAACCATTTCATGCAATGTTTCAATAATGTAAACAATGTGTATCCAAAGATGCAAAACATTTTTATCCAATATATGCAAAGCCTTAAGAATGGAAACAATGTATATCCAAGAATGAAAAGCACTTTTATCAAACTTATGCAAAGTTTTATGAATAGAAACATTGTGTATGCAAAAGTGAAAAGTACTTTTATCCATGTTATGCAAAATTTTAGAAATGTGAGCATTTTCAGATCTAATGATGGTTGTTTGTTTAATTGGTATATTTTGTTGCACAATCATTGACACAAGGCTTGACTTCATCTACGATTCAACCAACTCCACCCCTTGTGCCAAGTCGACGCTTAACATCTAGTCTTACAACTCAACTAGGAACCAACCTTGGTATCACTTCATGTCTAGGAACAAACACAAATTTGGGTATTCACAGAACGACCATTCCATTAACCACCAACCTTCCCCAACACACAAGTTGGATACCATTTGGCTCAGAATTCTTAGAATGCTTGACTTTATTGCACACCTTTCATTGGAACATATATAGTAATTGCATATAGATTTTTGATCATCCAGATCACTTGAGGCGCAAGAGAGAGCATATGTCTAATATGCTAGACTCAATGGAATCTATGCACTATGACACTCTAGACTCCAACCAACCAATTTCCAATGCCTAATGCGGCCCTCTTTGCCCTTATTTATAGGGGAGTGTGGGTAATTCAACCTTGGCATTTTACAATTAACTTTGGAATCCAACAATACAATAGTGGCATGTGTCCCACAAACCTACCGCACTATGGAGGAGACAGTTGTTAGGCAGTCTGTTATGAGAACTAACATAGTGGAGGAAAATACAATCACTTGTTGGACACCCATGAGTGAGAAGGGCCCACTTAACACTCGTAAGTGGATATGAGGATCTAGATTTTTATGACAGGGTTGTGTCATGTTGTCACATATTAACATGGGTGACATCACGACATAGACATTCCCATGTGCTAGCATCAAAAGGGGATAGGATCCAAAAAAAATTCAGGTAGTGGAGTAAAAACAATGTCCCAATCTTGCAAGTGAGCATGAAAAACATAATCTAATTGCACAACATAATCGTGGTAATAAGCACGATCAAATTCAATTCTTTTGGCTAATGATGCGGGCTTGAGATGGATCTCCATATTTTCAATTCTTACCTCAGGCCTCCATCTAGCTTCCAAGGCATAAAATTCTATTATGGGAAATTCATATCCAGTTCTTGGATAATGTGTTAAATATTGTTCCATACTATTAAGAATTCTTTCCCAAAGTAGAGGATGAATGAGTCTTATAAATTCTTCTAGATCTAGATTAAACCTAGCACCTATTCAAAAGAATATTGGTCAAAACTTATTCTATTGATGAAGCCATATTTTAGATTTTTGAGTAAGTTCATTTTGCTACGCTTTGACCAACTCATCCCAAAGAATCCTTTAATGTGAATATGAAGTGCTCCATATCTACTACACCAATGTTTAACAGGGGCTTCGTCCAAGCCTAGGAGTTCCATAAATTCCTTTTCTTCATCTTGGTCCATGATTCCTTGTCCATGATGCCAACAAATGGTTTTCGTAAGGTCTCTGAGCCAATTATCTAAGAAATAGGCTTCAAGAAGTAACTCTACAATATTATTAGGCAAGTAACGCATATTAGTGATACTTACATCACCATTCCTTCTATGAAACACAGCAAATCCATTAGGTTTATAGAAATCAGGTTCATTGAAAATAATTCCATGGTATATTGATCCTGCAAAATCTCTTATTAATGCATCAACTAATGGATTATTTTCTCCCTTAATCCACTCAATTTCAAAATCATAACCAAGAAATTCAAAATACCATCTTGCAATCCTTCCCTGGGCAATGTCCTTATTGTGCTTCTTTTTCATCAGGCTTCTCATTTCCTGACTGTCTATTCTGACTATAAATTTTACTGGCTTAATAAATATTTTAAACTTCTCAATTCCTTTTTTAACTGCCAGTATTTCTTTTTCAAAGATATGGTATTTGCATTTTGTCTCAGTGAAGGTTCTAGATCTATAACTGAAGATACATCTTTTTCCATTTTCTTCTTCATGTATACGCACAACTGACCATGTAGTGTCAGAAGCATCAGTGTAAATAATTAATGGTAAATCAGAAACTGGAATTTGTAGAGAAGGAAATTTTTTACATTTTCATTTTATTCTTTGAACTACCTTTATGGCTTTGAGTGACCATCCATCCTGATTTTCTTTCAGGTGTTCCTGGATCACTTTCCTGTCTTCTGCAAGACCTTTGTAGAATGGGGAGACACAATTCAAACAACCAAGAACCTTTGGATTTTCTTTTTATCTTGTAGAATATTAGGAAATTCCTAAATGTGTTGCAAAATATGGGGTTGTAGTTGAATTTGTCCTTTGTTTAGATGTAATCCTAGAAAATCAATTTGATTTCTACCAATTACCATTTTCTTAGCTGATAAGCATATGCCATGCTTTTTTATAGCTGCAAAAAGTTCCTCAAGATGTTGCAAATGATCTGTTGCTGAATCAAAGAACACAATTATGTCATCAATATAGATTGCACATAAATCTTTTAAATTTCTAAGTGCCTGGTCCATTCTCCTCTGAAAAATATGTTGGTGCAGTGTAAAGACCAAATGACATGAAATTCCATTCATATAAGCCTTGTGGGACTAAAAATGCAGTCTTATATCTATCTGATTCCTTTACCTTTATTTTCCAAAAACCTAATTTGCAATCAAACTTTGAATACACCTTCTTACTGGCAGCTCTTCTAATCAGATCAACACTAAAATGTATTGGATAATTAAATGGAAGGATGATATCATTTAGAGGTATGCAAAATCTCTTCTTACCTCTTTCCTTCTTAACTCTTTTATTTACCAAAAATGTTGGACAAGAGAATGGAATTTTTCTAGGACGTTTAGAGTGTCCTTCAAGTAACTCATTCAGGTGCTCATCCATTTTTGTCACTTCTGATGGGCTCATCAAGTATGTCAGTTCATGTGGGATCACAGACTGGCATTCTGGATGCAACTGGATTTCACATTCCTCATGTTCTTGCAACCAAACTACAAGGGGTTCATGCTACAACATTCATATTCAAATATGCTTATGATTTCATCAATCATTTTGGTAGATGATTTTGTCAATTATTTAACTAACTCCTTCTTCCCTCTTTTCTCACTCTGCTTAAACTTATGATTAAGAATTTTGAGTGCAAGAATTTCTATTTGGCCATCTCCATGCCTTAAATAAATTTTATACTTCCAAAACTAAAGTGTTTCATACTTAGTAAGGAATAGATAACCTAACAAAACATCATCTTCAAGATCATTGTATTCAATGAAATCTGTAACAAACATTTTCCCCATAATTTCCACATGTACATCTTGAGCATATCTTCCCATATGCATCCATTCTCCATTAATAGCATAATTGTGAGGCAAGTCTTGTCTAGGCTTCCAGAATTTAGGTGGGATGGCATTTGTTTTTGCTAAGGACCTAGAAGATCGTATATCAACAAAAGCATCCATGGGGATTTTCTTAAAACCTGGGAAACAAAAATTAATTCTTATGTAATTCCCATTATTAGTTAGCAATAGAGAATAGGACTTGTCTTTTGTCTCTTGTATTAAACTACCACTATCATTGTTGATTTTTGCATCTATCTCTTTTGGCTAAGTTTTTGGCTTAGACTCGAATTTAGCAGAATTTTGTTGATCAACCTTGAAGAGGATTTATCGCAATTCTCCTACTATTGCAGAAACATTCCTAATTTCCTTTTGTTGGGTTTTCAAGGAGTGTTTAAGTTCAGCTACATCATTGAGAAGCAAATCAATTTTTTTTAAACAACAATAATGTCAGTGTCACCTTTCTTAGAATTTTTTTGGTGCAGGTGCACCAAGTCCTAAACATTAAGTTAAAAGGTTCATAGTTTGAGTTTGATGAAATTGGGTCATTTCAATGTAATAAGTCCATGTCAAGGCCATTTTTATGTTTTAAGAGTTACGTTTGAGTCATTTGTGTGTTTAGAGGGTCTATAGTGCAATAAAGTGTCAAAAGTGAAAAGTTGTCAAATTTGTAAGTTGCAAAATTGCAACAAATTTGAAAGGCAATGATTAGTTTTTGAAAAGTTGTTGTTTTGGGTAGTTGAATTCGGTTGATGGATGGTAGTTGGTTTCTTTCATGTTTAAAAAGACCTCATATGTTCAAGTTTGAGGTTGGAGAAACTAAATTTGAAAGAAAATCATTAAAACCATATTGTTTCCTTGCAATTTTGAGTGTTTTTCTAGAATTTCTGAAGTTTCCTTGTGTTGTATGGTTCCGTACAGTGTGGTTGTTCTTTCTTTTTTATGGAAACTGGTGGATAGTAGATTTAAATTCATCACAAACTTGGTTTGAAGCAATTTCATACATTTGTGTGCATTTGAGAGGCAAATTTCTGAAGGTCGGTCTATGTGCCCTGTTTCAAGGGTTTTGAGTGCTTAAAAATGTCATTCTAAGCCTTCCACCCATTGTATGATGTTGTAACTCAGTGGATAGGCTTATTTTAGGTTGTAAAAAAAAAATTCATCGTTTCATGTGTAGGGGAGGTCTGGGTTATGATTTTTGTTGATGCCCAAGATGGTACTTTGTATGGTTTTGAAGGAAAAAGAGAGGTTAGAAAGGGTAAATGTGAGAAACATATGTGAGCAGTCACATTTTATGTTATTTTAAGCTTTTGTAGGGTTATTCAAGGGTGTTTGAGTTGGTGCTAAGGCTTGGTGAAGTTTGGAAGTAGTTTTTTCAATAAACCCTAGGGTAGATTGGGAAAAGAGAGGGTTTTGGAATTTGGGGTGTTGCAGGGCCTAACTTGCCCTAAGAACTGTGGATTTGTGTTTTCTCAAGTAGGTGAGTGCTCCCCAATTGAGTATTGTGATTTTTGATGTGTTCCTAAGGTGGTTGCTTTGGAAATTATGCCTAATTGGCCTTGTGGACAGTGTTATTTCTTATTTTAGTGCAAGTTGTTCTAAAGGAGTCCTATGTGGGTTTGAAGTCTGTTGAAGAGGATTGAAATGGGTGTATAGAATGATGATTAGTTTCAAGGGTTGTTAAAGAGATCTGAGAGTTAAATTGAGAAATTTGGGTTTGCTGACCTACAAAGGTGTCAAGGTGAAATAGTGGGAAAACAAGCCAAGTTTGAGTTTGTGAGTAGAATGGGGATTTGAAATATTTTGAATTGATAAAGTGAGGGGTTTTTCAACCTAGGATGCTATCAATTGGTATCAGAGCAAAAGGATTAGGTCCCTTGAGGAAGAAGGTTAAAGGTTTGTGTGGAAGAAAAAGGTGTAATTGGAGGAATCAAAATGCCTCCTAAAGGAAGCACTATTGCTAGGAAGATTGATAAATAGGCTAAAGAATTAGAAGGCTTGAGGAAGGAGGTTGTTGCATTGAAGTCTAAAACTAGGTTTGATATGGATGAGAGTGATTCTGAAGAGGAAGATACCTCTAGTGAAGAGGAAGAATTGGATCTAGAAGATATGAGAATGTTGAAGCTTTTGAAGGCTATGAAAGGTGATGGGCATGGAAAAATGGAATTGCCTATGTATGGGGGTAAACTAGATGGTGAAGAGCTCTTGGATTGGATAGGATCCATGGAGAATTACTTTGAAAGTGGGGAGATAGATGAAGAACACAAAATGAAGAAGGAAAAAACCAAGTTAAAAGGACATGCTTTGTTGTGGTGGAATCTTGTGCAAGACGAAAGGCAGAAAAAGGGGAAGGCTAAGATCACTTCTTGGGAGAGAATGAAGGAAAATATCAAAGGTAAGTTCCTTCCTAATGATTACAATGTTCAATTAATTAAAAGACTTCAAAATCTTAGGCAAAAGGACTTAGATGTGCAAACATACACCAAGGAGTTTCATAGGTTAAGTATAAGAACAAAACATGAGGAAGATGAGGAAGAAAGAGTGGCAAGGTATCTAAATGGTTTGAGGTATAACATACAAGATGAAATCAGTTTGATGACACCAAAGACAGTAGAAGAATTTTTTCAAATGGCTATAAGGGTTGAGGAGAAAGTGAAGAGGAGAGAAGAGAAGGTAACAAGAGGAAGAGGCAATACTTCTAAGGGAAGATGTACTTTTTCTACACCAAAAGGGTCCAAGGAAGATCAAGAAGATGTTGGTAAAGGAAAATAACAAGTAGTTGAATCTAGAGGTGGATGGAGAGGTGGAAGAACAAACTTTAGGGGCAGATATACAGACCAAGGGAGAGATCCTAATGTGTTTGCAGGAAGGTGTTATAAGTGTGGTGAATTTTTTCATCCATTCTTCAAATGTCCTGATAAGTTTGGTGTTGCTACAAGTGGAAGTGAGAGAAAAGGTGAAAAGAGAGTTCAAATTGTGCAAGAAGATGAAGAGAAAAGTGTAAATTCGTCAAGCCTTGTTGCTACACCTAAAGTTGGTGAAGCTTTGATGTTGCAATGACAACTTTTGAAGGCCTCCAAGGAGAAAGAACCATTGCAAAGGAGAAGTCTCTTCAAGACCACCTGCAAGAGCAAAGGGAAAGTATGTCAGGATCCACTAATAATATTGTATCAAAAGAAATGGTAGATAAGTTGAGTTTGGTAAATGTTCCTCATCAAACACCCTATAAGGTTTCATGGTTAAATGATGATCAGTCACTCCTAGTCAATGAGCAGGCTTTAGTTGAATTTCATATTGGAGGATACAAAGATAGGGTACTCTGTGATGTTTGACCAATGCAATGTTGCCATTTGTTGCTTGGAAGGCCATGGAAATTTGAAAAACATGTTGTGTATGATGGATGGGCTAATACATATCAAATTGAGCATGAGGGGAACACATTCACTTTGTTACCTTTGCAAGAAGATAAGGAGCAAACAAGGGCAACAAAAGTAATCATGATGGGTAATAAAGAGTTTGTGAAGGTTGAGGATAGAAAACAAGAAGAGTATGTACAAGGTGAAGGTGTCAAAAAAGTTAATTTGAAATGTGTCTCAATATTGGAGAGGGAAAAAGATGTAAAGATGGCAAAGGCAGACCAAGGAAAGGTAAGAAAATGTTTTGTTTTTGAAGACTACAGATGGTTTAGAGAAGTGTGATAATATAGTGATTGGGACAATGCTATGTCCACTTGTTGAAAGAAAGGTTGATGGGCAGGTATATTCCATCAGTATAGAGGTCAAAAACCTAAAAAGACATAAGCATTTCAGTTTGATAACCTGAAAGGAGATCCAAGGTAAAGGGTGTAGTGAACAAGGGTACTTGGCCAAGGCATTTGAATAAGTTAAATTATGCAGAGATAATGAAGGAAAAATTTAAGGAACCAAAAGGTAAAAAAAAATTTGCAGGTGTGACTTCAATTTCAATTGACAATAATGGTGGAAAGCATGAGGCAATTCAGTTTGCAGGGATGAGGCATTGGCAAAGTGAACACAAGTTCAACAAGGCAAGACATGGAGCAGGAACCAGTTATTTGTTTCCATGGAGGAGACTTCCACATCAGGGGGCATTTGTAAAACAAATTCATGCTATGAAAGAGTTAGATTTGAGTCAGTTTGGTCCTCATGGGACATGAGGTTTTTTTTTTAGTGGGGGTGTATGGTGCAGGTGCACCAAGTCCTAATCATTAAGTTAGAAGGTTCATAGTTTGAGTTTGATGAAATTGAGTCATTTCAATGTAATAAGGCCATGTAAAGGCCATTTTGGTGTTTTAAGAGTTATTTTTGAGTCATTTGTGTGTTTAGATGGTCAATAGTGCAATAAAGTGTCAAAAGTGAAAAGTTGTCAAATTTGTAAGTTGCAAAATTGCAACAAATTTGAAAGGCAACGGTTAGTTTTTGAAAAGTTATTGTTTTGGGTGGTTGAAGTCAGTTGAGGGATCGTATTTAGTGTCTTTCATGTTTAAAAATACCTCATATGTTCAATTTTTAGGTTGGAGAAACTAAGTTTGAAAGAAAATCAATAAAATCACATTGTTTCCTTGCAATTTTCTGTCTTTCTAGAATTTCTGAAGTTTCCTTGTGTTGTATGGTTTCGTACAGTGTGTTTGTGCTTTCTTTTTTATGGAAACTAGTGGGAAGTAGAGTTAACTTCATCACAAAATTTGTTTGAAGAAATTTCATACATTTGTGTGCATTTGAGAGGAAAATTTATGAAGATCGGTCTGTGTGCCCTATTTCAAGGGTTTTGAGTGCTTAAAAATGTCATTTTAAGCCTTCCACCCATTGTATGATGTTGTAACTTGGTGGATAGGCTTAGTTTAGGTTGTAAAACATGTTTGAATTGTTTCATGTGTAGGGGAGGTCTGGGTTATGATTTTTGTTGATGCCCTAGATGACACTTTGTATGGTTTTAAAGGAAAAAGAGAGGTTAGAAAGGGTAAATGTGAGAAACATCTGTGGGTAGTCACTTTTTATGTTCTTTTAAACTTTTTTAGGGTTATTCAAGGGTGTTTGAGTTAGTGGTAAGGTCCGGTGAAGTCTGGAAGTAGTTTTTTCAATAAACCCTAGGGTAGATTGGGAAAAGAGAGGGTTTTGGAGTTCGGGGTGTTGCAAGGCCTAACTTGCCCTAAGAACTATGGATTTTGTGTTTTCTCAGGTAGGTGAGTGTTTCCCAATTGAGTTTTGGGATTTGTGAGGTGTTCCTAAGGTGGTTACTTTGGAAATTAGGCTTAATTGGCCTTGTGGACAATGTTATTTCTTGTTTTAGTGCAAGTTGTTCTAAAGGAGTCCTATGTGGGTTTGAAGTATGTTGAAGAGGACTTAAATGGGTTTCTAGAATGATAATTAGTTGTATGGGTTGTTAAAGAGATCTGAGATTTAAGTTGAGAAATTTGGGTTTGTTGATCTACAAGGGTGTCAAGGTGAAATAGTGGGAAAACAAGCCAAGTTTGAGTTTGTGAGTAGAATGCGGATTTTGAAATTTTTTGAATTCATAAAGTGAGAGGTTTGTCAACCTAGGTTTCTATCTGTTTTGAAGTAGATGGTTTAGTTTTCTACCATGGCAGAATTTTATAGCCATGGTCAATGTTCCTAGTAGCCTTATTTCTCATTTCCTTGGATGACCCATACTTGGGTTTCTTTTGTTGCTTCAGCTATTTCTGGAGTTCTTCATTTTCTGACTCCAATTTTTTTTATTTTTTTAAATGTTGTCTGACAGCATTCTTTCTTTCCTCCTTTGTCCCTGTGGTTTTGTAAGGATCTTTAGATTTCTCAATCTGGATCTTTAGCTTGACATCTTCTAAGGTATGTTTGAGCAAAGAGACTAAATAATCTTCATCTTCAGAAGATTCTGGATCAGAGGATGATTATTGTCTTTCATAATATCTTGCTTTGTCTTTTAGATCCTTAAATTTTAACATATAACTTGATTCAAGAACAACTTCTATTAATTCATATAGATAATTCATCTTAGGAGAAATATTTCTACTATTTATTATTTCCCAATCTTGGTTTTCATATTCAAACATGGCATAGATCTTTGTTCCCGAATTTAACTTCTTAGGATAGTTTGTTGCATAGTGAGGTCCTTTACAAATAAAACATTTCATTCCTTTTTGGGCCTACTTATTTCTTTTCCTAAGTAAGTATGGTGGAGTTTGTTGGAAGACTAAATCACTGAGAGGGGGGTGAATCAGTGATTTATAAAATTTACAAACTTTTTCTAAACCAAGAATTTATGTTTGCTTTTGAACCAAGAGGACAAATGACAATGTGTGAAGCAAACTTGACTTTTAAAAGAACAAATTTGACTTGTGCATGAATAGTATTGTATTTGCATGAACCATGAATTAGACATAAAACATTAACAGAGGTGAAACTTAACACTTTCACATGTATCAGAGCTCACTTTAAATCAGAACCTTTTATGAATGAAATTTTGATATAAACATTGGCAGATATGAAAGACCGATGATTAACAACCATTCAATGCATTTGATGACACATTAAAATTACATGAATAAGAAAAAATCACACACATAAAACCATCACATAACACATTATATGTCCTGAGTGGAAAACCCTCTTGGGGAATAAAAACCACTTGAAAAATATATCACTTTATTCAGATAGAGCACCAACTCTACACAGTTCAGGAGCACCCACTCCAAGGAGCACCAACCCCTCACTAATTTAGAGCACCAACTCTAGGAGCACCAACTCCATTACAATGTAACACAATTACAGTATTCTATCAGAACCCTAGAAGTGCAATATGTAGTCCTAGAATTTCAATAGAAGACTATAAAAAATTTCAATAAGCACATTGAAGAATGTTGTATGAGAATGACAACATCTTCCTTAAATACAATAATCTGAGTATCAATATAAATATTTTCAATGCAATACAACTTTTGTACAGTATATCTGAAACATCATATTCCTCTTTAAGATTACCCAAAAAAAAAGCCTAAAAATCATCATTTAAAGACCCTACAAATAATAATCTTTGTATGCAGTTTGAATAACTATAAATCAACTCAGGTTAGGGTTACAAGAGAAGAACCCTAAAAAAATTTCCACTAACTCTTTCAAGAATCATAACCTTTGTATTATACACATATGTTCTCATGTAACTTCATCAAAATTTCTAGATTGGAATAACTATTTTTCTTCAACTGAATGCATTAACCCTTTATTTGTTTGCTAAGGAATAATCAAGGGTTTTGAATAACATTAACCACTGAATCTTCATGACTAAAGCCTTAACAAAAAATTTCAAAGCCCATAAATAATGATTTCTTTAATACCTATTTATGGAGGAATGTGAATAAACAAATACCAAAAGAACTAATTCATAACTACCCAACTGAAGACCTCCATCAACAAGCTATGTTGCTTGTCTTTCCAACTTCCATAGTCAACACTCAACCTTCTTTCCAACTACCACAAAATGCAAATATGTTCAACAAGTTCAATATTACATATTCTGCAGACAACAAAAATGTCCATGGTGGCTAGGGTTCCATTCAAAATGTCTTTTGCCCTAGTTTTTCCTTTTCTTCAAGTCTTTCAAAGACTTTATACAAAAACACAATCATTTGAAATTCAAAACCTTTTCAATCAAATAATAATTCTACTAAAAGTGTCGACATCATAATACCAAGCACCATTACACTAAGTCAAATATAGCTATCGATATCATGACCATTGCAATTATCAATATCACATGTTCAATGTGATCTAAACTTGGCACCGAAAAATTCCTTTACCCAAGCTTTAAAAAGAAGTTTTTAATCTTTAGTGAACCCAACTACTTTGACTTGCCTCATGATTTAGTATGTCTGACAAGGGCTCTTTTTTCTATGTTTAATAAAAGTCTCATATCTCTTAAGTGTCTGACACCATTTATGGTGTAAAGGATAGATATTTCAATATCCTTAACATAGGACATATTAGCAATGAGATCCTTCAAAAACATATACCAATGTTACATATACAATGAAATACAAGTTGCTTAAAGTCATGTGACTTTCTATGATTTATGACACCATGAATTAATGTCTTGAAGACCCCTTTAGCAAAATAATCAATAAAGAGAGAATATACAAGTGACTTAAACTTGTAATTTGCATTCCTATGCAAACTCCTTGTAAACATATATGTTTTGTGCAAAAATAAGATATGGCATTCATATCATATTTGAACTACTAGCCCAAGTGAAAACAAAATGCACAAATGTATAAAAAAGTGTATGCCTCAAAAAGAACTTGCCAATGTATATGTCAGCCAGAGTATGTATGCCAATGTCCATGGTGTCTAAGATGCCTAATCAAAACACATGTTATCATGTAAAACCTAACTTGTAGCACCTTGAAAGATAAACACTGTTAGCAACAACATGCATCAAGAGTATCAATATGTATCAAGAGCCCAAACATCATATGCCCTGAAACAAACACATGTCCTACTATAATGAACATATGTCAAACATCAGTACCAACATATAAAAAACTGATGTGAACCAACTGCAAACATTATGTACAGCCCAAATCATATAAATGTGTCACCAAAATGTGAATGTCATGAACCATGTGAACCAACTGTAAACATTATGTGCTACCCAGATCATATAAATGTGTCACCAAAACCATTTTTGTCATCAAGGACAAACAATCACAATAAATAACTGAAAGCCAACAAACTCCCCCTTTGTCCTTGATGGCCAAACACATCATCTCTCCCCCTTTTTGCCTCAATGACAAAGAATAATAGAGGAGAATGTGAAATTCCATGAAATAAACAACTAAAACCAACCATCACAATAACCAGCGGGAAGAAGAAACCAAGAACCAAATAACTTTGTGTCATATATCTTCCCGTTTTAATCACATGAGCAATCAAATAACCTGCCTGCACTAAACACCAACTGTATAAACAATGTTACCAACATGAATAGCCATGTACCAAGGCATTAATTATGCAATTATCAAGAAATTCTATCACTTGTAAGGTAGCATCTATAGCATCAAAATTATTATGAGCTTCTCCCCCTATTTGAGATAACAAAGTAAATAAGATTCTCAAGAATCTCACTGCAAATCTCTTTCAAGCACGGTATTGTCATAAAACATGATACTATTCAACATCTATTACAATGTCATGAGAACCTACATAAGCTTAAAGCACACTGTGAGAAATGAAAATCTCATGATACTCTTACCAATTAGCCTTGCTCCCCATTTGTTACTTGGTACAGATATCATAAGCATAAACAAGATCACATAGAATCATCACTTATGCTTCTTCCCCTATCAATAACAATTTCAGCACTAAAAAAATATGTTATTTTGCACCAAGAACCAATAGAGCTCTGTCACACCTCTGTTTTAATTCAAATCACATAAACCTTCCATACTAATACATCAAATATCCTAAAGATTCATTTTTGAATCTCTAAAATACAAGACCAAGTGAAAACAAAATGCACAAATGTATAAACAAGTGTATACCTTAAAAAGAACTTTCCAGTGTATATGTCAGCCAGAGTATATATGCCACTATCCATGGTGTCTAAGATGCCTAATAAAAACACATGTTATCATGTAAAACCTGACTTGTAGCACCCTGAAAGATAAACACTGTCAGCAACAACATGCATCAAGAGTATCAATATGTATCAAGAGCCCAAACATCATTATGCCCTGAAACAAACGCATGTCCTGCTATAATGAACATATGTCAAACATCAGTACCAAAATATAAAAAACTGATGTGAACCAACTGTAAACGTTATGTGCTACCTAGATCATATAAATGTGTCACCAAAATGTGAATGCCATGAACCATGTGAACCAACTGTAAACATTATGTGCTACCCATATCATATAAATGTGTCACCAAAACCAGTTTTGTCATCAAGGACAAACAATCACAATAAACAACTGAAATCCAATAGTGTTTGTCTTGAGAATTTCCTTTACTTATAAGGAACCACCTTATATTTCTTTTTCCCATACTTCCCATGTTTACTTCTCTTGAAGGAAAATTCCCCTTCATACCTATTTTTTGAGCATCTGTTGCACCTGCATTTCCTGCCACAACCTCTTTTCTTGAATTGTTTGAGCTGTGTAAAATCATGCAACTAATTAATAGGAGGGAGATCACAAAATTCTTTGAGATTGCAAGTATAATTGTATTCATATTTATTGGCTTGAAGTGCGCCCAACAAACACTGTTTTTCTAATTTATAACCAATAAACTTTTTTAACTTAGCAAATGTACATTTTTCTACTGCTAAGTGCTCTTTTCTTATTATGTAGTCTTCTACCCATCTCCCTAAACCACAAGGTAGGGAATTGATGTAATACTGCTTTGTAGTTAAATCATGCATCTTATCTGTAGCTATCATGTATTTTTCAAATACCAAATTATATGCATGAAACTTAGCCAAATTCTTAAGTTTCATAGTTTTTAGAATCTTATTGGCTTTTGATGCTTGATTTGCAGTATCCCCGCAAAAGAGATCAATGAACAACACCTTGAATTCTTCAAATCCAATAGTGAATATGCCATTTTTCTCCATATCTTTTTATTTTACATAATCATGTTCATCATCAAGGGGAGTTCTTTGGCCTACATTTGGTAGATTATTCCACTAGTTTCTTAATTTTCTAGAGAGCAATCTAACAACATAAAGAACCTTTGTTGGTTCAGTCTATGAGCCACTTCTATCAAACATGTTTTCTAAAGGATCTACCCAAGTTCAGATTGTATCATATGGCTCCACAATCTTATCAATATTAAGGATATACCCATTGGTAGCAAATGGCTTCATTTGCTCTGGTTTAGCATTTTTTGTAATAGCATCTTTCATTTCTATATCCTCATCTACAAGATTTTTTGTAGACTCCCATGGTTCAGTTTCTTCCAAATGCTTGTAACCAGTAAAGTCTAGATCTAATTCATCAAATTCATTATTTACAGTATCTATAGAAGATTGGGAAATCTTAGAGTCACTTAAAGACATCTCAAAACTATGCACATTTGATGTTTCTTCTTCTGGTTCTTTGTTGGCATAACTAGGTTCATCCATATACACTGGTTATGTCTGTTCTTCTTCTACATTCTATTCTTGCAACCAATCCCTTATTTTTCCCTTCTCTTCTTGATTGGCTAAGCTATGTTCTTTGAACTTGGGCATAGGTACATGATTTGAGGGCTTATGAGTTCTGGAGGATGATTCAATTATCTCTTCTTTTTCATCCTTCCTTGCATGGGTCCTCCGTTGTACAATTATTTTCTTTTGTTTGGGGAGTGATTGATCTTGAGGTTTTCCTTTTTTTGCTTTCTCTTCTTTAGAAGAACTATCATGGCTAGTTTGTGCTTTTCTGATTTTCTTTGTGACTAACCTAATCTTTTCTAGCTTTCTAGCTACAACATCTATGAGTAGCTTTTGATCTTCTGCATCTTGCTTTCTAGATTTTTCATGATTCTTTTGATTTTCATAGATGGATGTTAGGTAACTATCTTGTTGAGTTTGGTTAGTTACCATAGTTCGAACATCTTGTTGTGCTTTCCCGACTTGGTAGCTTACACTAGAAAGATTATTTATAATAGAAGAAGAGTGTTGTTAAATTTTTGTAACAAAAAAACTTTGTTTTGTGTGGAAGAAGCATTATTCAACTCAATTTGAGTCTTCAAACAATTGTTGCCTATACTTCTAATATCCACAACCATATCATCAATATTTTTCTGAGCAGAGATCAACCACTGGGCTATCCAATTCCTTAGGGCTTCTGAATGTTTTTTCTTTTCTCCCAAATCTACATGTAGCCTAGCCTCATACCTACCCCAAATATTTTTATATGGATTAATGACAGTAAAAGATTCAGGGGTTGGCCATCTACCAAGCTCATAGCCTATTACTTCTTGCTCCCTTCCCTTCATTTCTAATTTATATGTGCTTTTCTTTTCAACTCTTGTCTGAGGGAGTTTTTCTTTAATAATGCAACCTTTTTCTCCTATCTTAGTCAATTTAATCCCTTTTCCTTTTTTATCAAACTGATCTTCTTTGGATTTAGATCTAGTTTCTGACTCACTTGTTAGACTAATTTATCCATTAACTCTAGATTGTTGCTTAAATCTAAAAGTGCAGCTAAAGAAGCTCTAGAAGGATAAGGTTTGAATGAAGGTTGGCTATACAAGGGATAGTGGCTAGATGATCTAATGGATTCTTTAGGTTTGTAGTTCATATATGGCTTATTAGAGGTGCTTGGGAAATTTTTGGATAATGAATATGACCAGGTCGACAGACTAGGTCTGCCACTAGTAGAAACTTCTAGTTGTTCAAATAGAGTTTCATCAAGTAAAGATTGGAGGTTAATGCTAGAAACTTGTCTAATTTTCACATGAGGTTTTGTTGACCATAGACTATAGGGTGGTGTAGGTAGTTCTTGGAATCTGGGTTGTGATTGGTTGATGAGTTTCTCAATGACTGGGAATCCTATGTCAAACCCGTCATGATTGATATGTCTACCATAATCTAAAATGTTTGAGTTACCTTTTGGGTAACTTACCCTGATTGGAAAATTGGAAGGTGGAAAGATTGTATTCAAAAACCTATAGATACATCTACCACCAACTGTGGCATAGACAGAATCAGGCTGAAGCTCAACACCTTTGACTTGCAATAGGAGATAGAAAGTAGACTAGACATATTCATCTTCTAAGCTAATGGTGAAATTAGGACGAACAAAAATGTGGCCATTACCTCCTTTAGATTCATCAGAAGCATTGGTAAGGATACCTCGAAACTGGGAAATAACAGCTTGGTCCCAAATCCTACAATGAGTGTCAATAATACTACCAAAGTATTCTGCTCCTATATCATAGTTAAATTGGGGATGGACAATTATATCAACGTAAGAAAAATGTATGTGGAAATATCCTTTTTCACGCCATCGCTTGATATCAGCTGAGAGTAAGAATGGAAGATAGACAAGACAGATTCCAATACCAAACACCTTAAGATTTAATTCAGATTGCCTAATAGAGTGCATCATCTTACCCCTAATACCTTTTTCAGGATGCAGATCTAAGATCTTGACTTCTAGAAATTTAAAGTTCCCTTTTTCATCAACATATTCATCTTTTTCCTCAAAATAGTTATGTATGATAGAAGAGAAAGAGCTACTAGAATTCATAGACCTTTGACTAGCCATTGTAGGAGGATTAGAACTTACTTGTCTGTTTTGATCCTTTGGCTGCTACGTTTTCTGACTTACTGCTCACCCTTCCACGCCTTTCCTTTGGCTTCAATACGGGATTTACGACCTTACTGTGGGTCCACAGCTACTCGCAATCCTACTTTGCAACTTCCAGGTTCAGGTCCAACCACAATGATTCACCTTTCTATATCACCCAGCTTTCAAATCCATAAACCACATTGAAGCCAAATATTGTATTCATTATATGTAGGTTAAGGGTTTAGGGTTCATCTCCTAGGCTTTAGGTCCTAGGGTTAAGGGTTTAGGATCCTCATATCCTAGGTTTCATTAGATTTTTAAAATAACAAATATATATGGGTTAAGGGTTTAGGGTTTAGGTTTCATCTCCTAGGCTTTAGGTCCTAAGGTTATCAATTTAGAATTCATATCCTAGGGTTCATGAGATGCTTAGAATAACAAATCTATACGGGTTAAGGGTTTAGGGTTAATCTCTTAACTCCCCTTAGGCCATCCTCTTAAAGGACCCTTAAGTCATATCCTCTTACATCCCATTAATCCACCCTCTTGCATCCCTTAAGCCACTCTCTTAATTCCCATTAAGCCATCCTTTGAGGACCTGTTAAGCCATATCCTAGGGTTCATGAGATGCATCCCATTAATCCACCCTCTTACATCCCTTTAAGTCATTCTCTTAACTCCCCTTAAGGAATTATCTTAGGAACCCTTAAGCTATATCCTCTTAGGTCCCCTTAATCCATCCTATGGCAAACATCACTTGAATTTGTAAGGAATTTATAAGATCCAATTTTCTAACTTTTAGTAAGTATTGTTCTTTTCTCGCATAAATTATTTAGTTAAATGACTCGTAAAAAATATATTTACTTTACTTACATTAATCATTTTTGCAGGTTCTCATCAAGTCGGTCTACCATGTGATTGTCACTATAAAAAAAATTTATCATATAGATTATGTAAGTATCAATTTGTGGTCTTGAGCTAAAATTTGATAAGCTTTAATTATATTTACATGCACATATGTTTCATCATACATATTAGTCACTTTTTAAATATCTTGTTCTAATTTTATCTTATACAAATCATGTCTTATATTTACCACATTTTATATAATTGTTCAATTGTATAGACTATACATTTTATACATACAAGGAGATAGATTTTTGTTCAGTGATTCAAATATTTGCTAAAATTGGAAAATAGTTAAAATTACCTGCCCTTACTTTATTATGAATATGATCTAAACTATTTAAGGAATTTTTTAATGTGTCACCTAACTATGTGAAATTATTGAAATTTGAAAGTTAATCATTTTAAGACATGTCTAAACTTAATTCAACAATAGCATGTAAATATATATGAAATTTGATTCTAGATAAGAATTTATATAGTTCATATTACTTGAAAATTAGATAAAATATATATACATACATGAGTGCATATAATCATCAAAATGAACATAACATAATCATAATTGAGTGCATATATAATCATCATATTAAAGTCAGTTGATATAAATAAACACAAACATGATCATATTAATTGATATAATGTATGTGAATTGGTCCATGAAATAACATGTTCAAAATGTATATGTCAAGTCAAACACATAAATAAAACTAGATCTATAGTCCATAAAATAAAACCATCTAAGTATTAGGGCGATCAATCAAATCAAGTCTCCTCTTTGCTCCACGTGGACTAGATGTACCTGTATCATGTTAGAGAAGAGTAAAAGAAACTTGAAATTAGATTTAAAATTATTTATAAATTTTGATTTAATTTAACATATAAACTTGAAAATATAAACTTGATAAAAATAAATAATATCTAGTAAATATAGTAAAAATGATTTTTAGTATGCATAAATTACCATATGATCATGTGAATCTATTGGCACATTTTGTTCAATGGGTAGTATAACTGTCAATTGAGGAGGTCCAAATGCTTGATCTACTAATTCCTGCATATTCAAATAAAGCAAACAGTAGGTTAGAACCTCGAATATACATATTTAAAAGACTTAAAAATTGTATAGGAGATTTAGTAATAAATTTTACAACCTCGAATGATATGGCCTCATGATCACGCATCTAAGATTTCCCATGCATAAAATCCAATGATGTCTCAGGTGTGCTTGCCATGGGTATCACATGAACTCCCTGCATATATAGATACAATAATTTATAGATCATTCACACATGTGTACAAATTCAAATTAAATTAGATATGATGTGTATTTATTTTAAACTTAACAGAATTTTGAAAGCACACACCTAAGATGGCCCATGCATAATAGCTGACAATGAATTAGGAGCACTCACCACAACTTGTGGTTGGTCGGTCATCAGTATTGCATGACCTGCTTGCATCTAGATACAATATATCATTTCACACATGTGTACAAATTCAAATTAAATTAGATATGTCCGCATAAATTAAAATATATATTAGTTTACCTGACCAAAAGGTGTGCCCAATTCTACAACACTCGAAAAATAGACACGATCATATTGAGATTCAGGCATCGTCTGATCATGCATCTACATCGAACACTTCTTGAATTAATATTCTATTATATATAATTTAATGTTATTATTTACATGAATTTTACACATTTCAAACAAATTAAAATGTGCCTTTCAAAAGATAAACATACCTATGTAGGATGATCCTTAGAATATAGTAAATCCATAAATGACTTCGTCCTAGATACACGTGGGTCACCTAAAGTGGATGCTTGAGTATGCCCATAGCTTGAGCCTCCATGCTCTCTATTGCCCACTTTAGTCATCATGTGTGTAGTCTGATGAGTGAGATGTCCTAAAAGAGAACACAATGCTCCTAATGTTGACAACATTGTATGTTGTTGAAATGCAATGGGAACACTAGGAGATAAAGGAGCAACAATCAGAGGAATCAGAGCACGTCGCTAAGGATCGACACATGCTCCTAATATATGTTGGGGCATGCCACACCCAATTCCCTTAAATAACCTCATATCAAAATAGTTGGGTTTTAAACCCAACTCAAACTCAACCCATAATTTTCTCAAAAAGTAAAGGGGCACCTCACAATTTCCATGTGGTGGAGTATCAAACACCAACCACCATCTATCCCAAAAATATGCAGCTATTTGGGGTTGCCTACACCATTTAATTGAAATTCATTTTTTAGTGGGTGGAATTGGTTTGTTTGTTTGGGGGCTAAATAAATGTTGGCAAATGGCTTGTTTGGTAATTTTAAGATCATGGATTTCTTTATAAGACAACCCATCTACATAGAATTGTCTCCTCTCTTCTCTCCATTGATGGAACCTATATAGGTTTGCATCAATGGATCGAACAAAATCGACAATAGCTTGCATCAAAGATGCAAATTGTGCAAGATGGGGGAGAATGTTAGGCTCATTTTTTTATCAAATCTATATTTTCTTGAATCACATTTAAGTTTTTCTTATGCTCTCTCTTAACTGATTTTGATCCAATGTAGGGCGTGGGGGATAAGAGGTGGAGAGGGTGGAGGTGTGGGGTTTTTTTGTGGTGGAGATTGTGGATGTATGGAATTTTCAGGCTGGTCATTGGGTATGAAATACTCTATATTAAATTCAGGCTTCATGTGATGAAATGGAAACTGCATGTTAAATAATTAAAAAATATATATATCAACAAACTAATTAAATAATGTACACAGTTCGAACTAAAAATCACATTGAACGTGCACAAATTCAAAATACATTTCATCTAAAGAAACATTCAATTTAAAACATTAAAAAAACCATAGCATGAAAATTTAGACTAATTTATGTTGTAGAATTTATACAAACAATTACAACCTCCCCTACAACATGTACATTAAATTATACAATTAAAGTCATGTGTAACCTTGATTAAATTCTCACTTTATTTTAAATTTTGATTTCAACACAATGGCCCAATTTGAAATCTTTAAATAATAGTATCAAGGTCCTACTTCATTGATTTGACAAGTGGAAAAATTATAAATATACGGTGCTATTTCAATAGTGGTTTACAATTCCTAAGAGGAAATTTTTTTAGCTGAAATCACATATTTTTAGAAAATATAATGATTTAAGCCTTAAAAAGTTCCATTTTAAGGATTCCAATTGAAGAGGGTTTGATCAAATCACCTTAGATCAAACCCCCTTTGATAGAACCTCGCTAGTTTTAAACCATACCAATAAATGCATCTCCTTTACACCTATCAAAATGCTGATAAAAAATAACTTTTGATTTAGCTTTTGGGGGATCAAATGAATTCATTTAAAATTTATTTCAAATGATTATGGTATTCCTCATAACAAGCTATCCAATGAATATAATTTTAATATTTTTTGGTTTTTTATGTATTTGTTTTTTAAATTTTATTAAACATAGGTTTTTCATCAAAAAATGAATTTCTTTGTTCTTCACATGTGGAAAAATAGAAGATTATCAAAAAAAAAAAATTAAAAAATATGAGTGCACCATTGAAGTCCTTGATCCAACAAAAAATTAAATTAAATTTTGACATATACAAAAAAGCTTATACTCAGGTTGTTTCTGAATTGTAATTCATTTGACTTTGAAACTTGATTAAGGAAAAAATATTCAATAAAAAACTATCTAACCAAGTAGAAGCACTAGATATCAGAGTTACAAATCTAAATTTTAAAGAATTAGAATTTTATCCTTCATGGAAGAAAAGTTATGCCTTATACGGTGTGTGTCACTTTTTAAAAATGTTGTTTTCTGAAAAAAATCAATTTTCGTGGGAGATGGAAAAAGAAGTGCAATTTGATTCCAAAAATTTTGAAAAAAATATTTTTATAATCTACAAACAAAATTTGATGAGACTCTAGTTTGCACCATCTTCAAATTCTTCACGGTTTAGCTGCTATAGGTGCTCGAATGTGAAGATTTAGTTAAAAATAATAATTTTAGTGTCCAGTTTGGCCAAAAATTGTAAACCACTATTATGGGATCACCTTACATTAAGTATAATTTAATGAGCTAGCTTGATCATAATTTATTGTTGGCATTTCATGATTGTGTGATTTTGGGAAGGTGATATTTTGGTTTAATTTCTAACTAAATTTCTCGTTGTTTTTCTTAACTAGCCTATATTTACTGACTAGTTTGAGAAGAAAATCGTGGCTATTTCAAAAGTTTCTCAGGTTTTGTTATTATATATTTGATATACATATTTATAAGTCTCAAATGTTGTCACTTTTGAAAGTTTTAAGTATTAGGTCCACGAAGAGGAATATATAAAATTATAAATTGTCCATTTCTTTTCATTATCTATTATAGACCATGAACCTTGAATTTTTATTGCAATAAAATTGATTTTGAGAATTAGAGCCAACAAGCATATTCATATAAATTTTATTTTATGATAGAGAGTTTAATTTTATTAAATCATGTATATTCAATTGGTTTTGTGTTGACTTAGTAACCATATGGTTTCATTTTCCTTGCAAGGTTAAAATTGAGTGGTAAATTGTACTTTCCAAGCATATTTTGATGAAATTTGATACTTGGTTTTGAGTTCCTTAGAGGTATGTATAGGGACATAGATACAAATTTTAGGGACTTGTTGTGAACCTGAGCATGAATATTATGAATTCATAGGTGAATATTGCTAAAGAAATTGAACAAAGACTTGGAAAAGTGAGCACACCAAATATTTGAAGATTTGTTAGAGGTGGAGAATAAGGATTAGAAGTGATAAAAGGTATTACTAATGCAATATTTGGGCTCACTAATAAATTTTATTAAGGCCATATTTGAAACAAGTTATTATTTCCTTGAAAATGTAGAAATTGGTGCTAGATATGCTCCTTGTATGGAAAATATACAAGCATTACCAAAGGTTGAATGTGATCTTATGCAAATTAAGGCTTAACTAAAGAATTGTTATAAAGATATGTGATTTTCTTAAGAAGTTATTATTGTAGGGATTATGTGATTTGAGGGATAGTAAAAATATAACAAATCTATACATTATAAATAGACTTATTATTATTCAATGTCAAAATTATAGTTCCTTGTATTTCAAAATTAGGCTCTTTTATTTGTGATTGTAAGTTAAATTCAAATTTGGAGAAACTTTTTTGTTCTTCTCCTCTTGGGTGTTAATACTTGGCATATCGTTCACCTTGAAATTCCTAAAAGTCTTGTTATTCTAATTTAGGTTTAGGTTTTAGGGTTTAGGGTTTAGGGTTTTAGGTTTAGGTTTTAGGTTTAGGTTTTAGGGTTTAGGTCTTAAGGTTAAGGGTTTTAGTTTTTAGGTCTATATTTTTTGGAACCTAGGGTTTAGGGTTTTGATTTCTAAGTTTTGTTTCCAATTTAGTTTAAATTCTAGTTAATTTAGGTATAGATTTAATGGTTTTCAATTTAAAATTTAATGTTTTTGCTTTGGTTGATTTTTTTGGTTATAGATACAATTTTAAAACTATAAAATATTCAACCTAATTACAAAAAAAAAAATTAAATTAAATAACAATTACAAAACAAAAAAGAAAGATACAAAGCTAAAAAAGTGCAGAATTCAACCAACTTGGAGGTCGCTGAGGTCAGTTGTGTCGACGAGAGGAGGTGGCAATGTAAATTTGGTTGAAATCACCCCTCAGAAACACGTACGCAAAATGCACTCTTTCTCTTGGTCAGCCAAACTCACAATGAAAAAATGAATATGACCGTCGTTTATTTAAAAAATTAAATAGCTTTCAATAATGTGTACGCATTTGTTGGTGCATACCTAAATCTAAATGCATATGCATTCAAATTTAGGTTCGAGTACCCAATCCAAAGCGCATACGTGTTTTTGAAAAATGTGTATGTGTTTCTTGCAATTTTTTTGTTTTGGCCAAAACTTCCCTTCTTCATTCCAGACCAACTTCTTGCTTTTACCCTTCTTTGACTTTGAACACCCATGTTATGTTCATGTAACATCTTGGGCCTTAGCAACTGCCACTTGTTCAAGTCCTTTCTTTTAAGTTGATAAATGACTTGATTGGTTATATTTTTTTGACTTGAATACCCAAGTTACGTTCTTGCATCATTCTGGGTCTAGGCAATTGCCTCTTATTTGAGTCCTTAATTTTAACCATAAGAGTAACTACTCACCTATTTTATTCATAATTGGTTAATACTGATGACACAATGTCATCAATTAGACACACCTAGTCTCAATCTAAAAGTACTGACAATATGTCGATATGTATAATAATTTATTATTAAACTTAAATTGAAGATTACTTTTTCATATTAAAGTCCCAAATATCGACCAACATTTATTCTTATGGTGAATTTTTCCTAAAGAACTCCATATCGAATACAATTAATCTTTGAAGTGAACATAAATAGACAATCGTATTCTTCCTAAATAATGGCTCAGACTCTTCATTGTTATACCAATTATGGTTTTGTACTTCTAGAATGCCATAACTAATCTAGTTAATCATGATATTAAATATCATTTAGTTTGATTCAATATAAAACCTTATATTCATCGTAATTTCCATTAATAATTCAACATATTAATCTGTTTACTTTTGGTAACTCAATTGAGAACCATTAGACTAATCTCCAAATTATTCACAGGTTCCTCCCAAGTTATCCTTTGTATAATTATATAAAATATCTATGTTTGTAGGTATATACTTATTCATATATTTATCCTTTCATGACAAATATATACTCACATATAAATGCATGATAAGTTTATTTCCATATTTGGAGAATATTTTCCTTTTTGTGGAATATCTAGGCTCCTGCACCTTAAAATCTCCCAGCATCATGGCCTTTGATTTTTAACGAGAACATAATGTCCTCTACTCAAATTACTTGATTTTAGAACATATAGTAATATGACTCTTGGTCTAGTAAGTAATACTTATAACTTTCAAACAATAATAACGACTTTTATCTTTCTATTATGTTCAGACCTTATCACTGAGAATGCAATATAAACTTATTTTGATAAAAACATATTAAGACACTATCTTATTGGAATAAATATCATATTCACATATTTAGCTATTCTTCACTATTTTAGTTTAATAAGCTGGTCATTTGTACAACACAACTTAGGGAGTCTTAACTTTCCTCTTTAAGCTATCTTGAATAATTTAGCTCCATATCACGTAAAACTAGCACAATTTTAACAATGTTTTTAAAGGTGAGATAATTCAGTCTAATCCACTAATTAATTTTGATTCTAATTATCTCTTATAATTTCTCAAAATAATCTATATTTTACATGTTTGAACATGCACTCGTAGATGTTTTCAAATAGTCATAAAATTGCATATAATGTTAGCATATTCATATTCAAAAATATAGAACTTTTAGATTCGAGAAGAAAGAAGAAGAAAATTAAAACATGCATGGAATAAGATTAACTGAGCTTTAAAACTGTTGTCCCTTGCTTCAAATTTTACAGCTTAAGCTTAGAACTTCTATGCTTTCCAAGCTCCACGCTCAACACTAGCTTTTGCACTGTTTTCTTGAGTCTAGTACCACTAGTCTGAAACTAATGATCAACCTAAATCAGATTCAGTTGAGCCAATCTCTCTATATGGTGTACTATTTTGTAGATTGCAAATGCTCTTCACACAGTACTAACTTTCTCTCCTAAAAGCCGCGTAGTATAGCTCTCTCTGAAATTGTTAACTAAAGAATAACCTCAAAATGAACAACAGGTATGCATTTATACTAAATGAATTTACTAAAGATAGAAATCATTTATCTCTTGGAGGCTCGAATAGCTCCATAAGTACCATGGCTTGAAAAGCACTGGTAGGCATGAAGAATGCCAAACAAGATAATCAATTATGTTGCCCATAATATTGCTATGACTGGCAATTTGACTGATTCGATGCTATTCAAAAACCACAACTTAAAAATGCAGTTATATCATGGTGATTAAATTTCAATTGGAAAAAGTCTTCCAAAGCAAATGGACTTCCTTCCCAATTACCACGACTTACTGACAAGTTAGTGTTTTGCTAAAATGTAGATTGAGACTTCAAAAAAATCTTTGAGAATGGCATGATATGCAGCTATATTTCCATGCCAAAACTCTTTATTTACTCTTAACAAAGTTGTGGAGATTGGAAAATAGGATCACATGCACATAAAATCCCACCATGCCTCTTTAATGGTGGTTGTTTAAATGAGTTTGAAAAGTATTAAAATCAGCCACTAGATGGCTTTAATAATATCATAATAACAACCAAGGTGGCACCTAAGTATGGCGGTCGACCCCAATACTCATTGCTATAAACTGCCATAAAGCCTTGCATATCGCCTTGAAAATCACGGCTTATGTGTGGCATAACAACCATTTAATATGGATTTTTAAACCATTTTAAATATATTATATATTTATATTTATATTTATATGACAATATATATACCTTTCAATAATTACTTGTATATACATGTACGTATGTACGTATGAATATACGTAAATATATTAAAGATATCTACGCATATTCATATTTACACAGATACATTTGTATGCATTATCATATATATATATATATATATATATATATATATCAAATACACTTTACACAATATATACATTATTCATAATAGTTATTTGCAAATAATTTAATTTGACGATCAAAGAGGTTTAATATCGATATATTAAAGCATTATTTTCCTTAAGAGCACTTAACCTATATGTAACTTAGGTCAAGACTTTATCAATTCAAAACTTAAACTAACTTGACGAGGTTCCGGTTAACCTAAGTGAGTGAGTGTGTGTGTCTACTCAAGTAGCAATACCAAACGTTCCAAATACCAACTCCTCTCCTAGGTGATATTCTCCCTCCCCCTCTAGAGGGTTCAAACTTTCCTACATTCAAATTAGAGCAACATACTCGTAGCTAGCTGAAAACATACAAAACATAACCATAGTATAGATTAAACATCATAAAAGCATTTAAAAGTAGTTTCATCCTATTGCATATCCATAAATTTCATTCAAATATGAAATATTATCATGACATAATCATGCATTAAAACGTATTTAAACATAAAGGTTAAAGTTGTTGAAAGTTGAGGTGATTATGTAGCTTAATACTTTGTAAAACTTTATAATTGTTGATCTAAATATGTATTCTTTGTTATAGATTCTTTGTGGGTGATTATCTGATTAATTCATTTTATCATTTGTAGAATGAAGACAAAAGGTTGTAGAAGAATTAGACAGGATATTAGAAGATACACAACATATACTGTGGAGAAACCCTTTCGGGAAAAAACTCCACCAAGAATCAATGTCTTATTTAATCTGAGAATAAGATTACAATAATTCCAATCCTTGCTTGAGATGCTTCATTTTCCTTTAATAAATCTTCTTCACAACCTGCAATAAAAAAATGATACAAACTCTCTTCAACTTGCTTGAGATAAATAGGCAATAATCAACATTGTAAACTCCAAAGAGTTACAATTACAAAGCTCAATGCTTATCTCACAAAACCTATGCCTATCTCTTGAAAGTAGAGTTCTACTATGAAGAACAATGTCAAATCAACTCCTTCATCCATTTGGGCATCCCAAACTGAAGTCATAACTCAACCTTTATTCCGAAGATATCTTCAAGGCTTATCCTCAAAGTAGGCGCCCAATAATGGGCCCACTTAACTCAGCCTTTTGAAATATCTTATCATGCAAAAGTGTTAACTCCAAGAAGCCAACTTGGGTGCCCAAGGTGGGTCCAAGTCATTCTCTATTAACTGAAACATATCTCTCCACCATTCATGCAAGAATGATCACCCCTCGTTAACTAAAAGTACTTAGTCACATGTTATTTTCCATGCAACTCAAGTCATTAGTCATGCATTCCAAGTTAACTAAATTCAACTAGCATTCAACTAAAACTAACTACATGCAACTGAAGATAACTGAACCATAACTGAACTGAACTGAATTGAACTGAACTGATATGAACTGCATCAAGAGTTGAACTAAACTGATACTTAACTAAACTAAACTAAACTAAATTGAAATGAACTGATCTAAACTAAACTAAACTAAACTTCATGCATGTAAACACCAATCCCTAACTTCTAGGATCTTTACATGCATTATAGAAGTGTTATCTTTCTCTCCAAACAGTTAACTTAACTCAAGGTGGGTTCCACCTTCGATGTGAGCGCCCCATGTGCTCCTATTATTTAGGAACTCATCTTGGATGCCCTCATATGCTCCTATTATTTATAATTAATTACAAATGTCAATTAACATGATTATTTCATTCAATAATTAATTTCTTTATAATCCTAGTTTTTTAGAACACTTTCCAAGGACTTAGGAGATACATGAAATAAATAATGTTTAGGATTGCAATTAAATGGCATCCTATTTCCAACAAAAGTAATTGGGTAAATTAACATTGGGGTGTAACATAAAAAATTTAAACCTTAAAACTTGATGAAAACTAATGAAATCAAAAGTGCAAGTTGGAAAGGATAAAAAAAAGCAACCTTAATATTTGAAGTCTTCAAGAGTTGATATCAGGTAGGTTCAATTATGTGGAGTGTAAGAATAATGAATTGGGCTAAGAAATCATGTGCCAAGCATAGGAATCTTGACCTAGGAGATGCAATTGACCCTAGTCAAAATTACTAAAAATGTTAGGAAAGATTCATCTCAAGATTCTAAGCACTCTCTACAACTTCCACGATTTTTAAAAATACACAGATTTTTTGGGATTAAGGTGTCTCAACCTTAGAGAGTCCCAAGATATTTAATTAATTATTTTAGTCCCTTTATTGCATATTTTATTAATTAAATCCTAAGTGATATATTTCTAAGTTGCTATAATACTTAGTGGGACCCAATTGTGAGTTGGCTTCCTACATGTGTGGAGGGGAGCATGAAATTGTTCCACTTTTCACTTGGGTGCTCAATTAGGAAGAGGAGTTTGTAAAAACCTCTCAAAGTTGTACCATAGTGACATGTGTCATTGATTTTGGAGTTATCACTTGGTGGGATTTTGGAAGGTTGTTAAAATGAGACTATGACAACCACTTGAAGTGACTAGAAGTTCAAGGAAGTTCAAAATTGTCAATTGGCTATATTTTCTCTAGTGGGACACCATGCATGTCAAGGTGACTTAATATTTATATAAAATATAGAGTTAGGCACCTTGCATGTTGGTACATATCATTACATGATTGGAAGGTTACTTTATTGGTCAATTTGGACTCAAGTGTATGTTCTTTGTTTTAGTTTGCATTCATGTGCAGAGACTATGGAGATGACACATGGAATTCTCGGTGCCCATGTTAGAGGTTTATAAATATGAGAAATATTTATGTATTTTGAGAGATATTTTTTGAGAAGTTGTTATGCTGCCGAAATCACTCCAATTATGTATCATAGTGCAAAGAAAATTGTAAGAGCATAGACTCTATTATTGTATTGTAACTACTTTGTTACTGATAATACAATTGATCTGTGCTTTGGTGTGTGGGTTTTTTTCCTGAAAGGGTTTTCCCACATAAATTTGTGTGTTATGGTTTTATATGTTTAAATATAAATTTTAATTTATGAATGTGTATCTAAATTGTAATAGTTTAAAGATTTTTAACAAAGTTTTGCAACCCTCTCCTTCTTAGATATGTGGTTGGAAGTTGATTTTTCTATCTACTTTTCCCTTCAAGATTGTCCCATAAATGAACTATAAATAGATTTATATGTAAAATAAAAAATAAGGGGGATATATGAACATTGGTACAACCTTTGTTCCTCCTAAGGAAGCATCTTCAAATCTTCAACACCCTCAACAAGTTCCTCACATTCCTCCTCTAAAGAATTTATCACCATCCTTCCTCCTCCATCATATCAATCCAAAATGAAATCTACTATCCCTCCCCTATCTTAAAAATCTATTTTAGGTCCTTATGTCCCAAAATCCACCTTTGTATGTATGTCATCTTCATCATATATTTTAGGTATTTATGTACCAAAATCCTTCATCCCCCATACTACTAATTTCTACCTTACAATCCCCATAAATAACAACAAACACACACACCCATGAGCTCCTTCTAACATATTCCCTTAATCACTCCTTATATGCATTATCCATACCATTCACCCTTATGCACCCATTTTAATGCCTTTCTAAAGAAGAAATTTGGATGTCATATCAAAAACACATAAAGAAAAAACTCAATAATTCAAGGATCACCATTTGATGATAAATTGATATGCCAAAGAAAAGAAAAATATGATCTGGACAAAGACAAATAAATCCAAAATGATACAAAGGCCCACCAAACAAAAAGAAAAATAAAAACTATGTGGATCCCAAAAAAATTCATCCAAATGTAAACTCCAAAATGATATCCAAATCTACCCTTCCAAATGATTCCTCTACTTCTAAACACATCCCATCTAAGAATCTTCTAAGTCCATTATGGGTCCCTATATCTCAAAATCTACAAGTTCTTATGTTCTCTACCATCCCACCAAACTATCATAAATCCACACCCATCATAATGTTTGTAAGTGTCAATCTTAGTTCCCTTCGATCCTATGGCCTTCTGCCACCCCTCCATCTCCCTACCTTTCATTGTCATATTCATTCTCCTACATATCTCTCCCATCACATCCCTTAAATCCTTTCCTTTTCATAATGTATCCTCCTTCATTCCACTTTTAAAGAAACCTTGGACAAGTGCACTTTCTAAACAATAACGTTCTACCAACCCATTATGACCACCCTCCATGGGCTCCTCTTGTGTCAATATAGAAACAAGATTCTTGAGTACTTCCATGTCCACTACCCTCCCAATTTCCTTATCCCTTATTCATATTATTATCCTCCATCCACATCCATCTATCCCTCATCTTATCCAATAAATAAATAAAAATTTAAAATTAAATAATGTGTCCAATGGTGAAAACCTAGCAAATAAGTGTCATGCATAAATCCCACATCCCCTTGCATTCCTACCCACTCCATCCTAGCTACCTCATCCCATCTCCTTCCTCCCGTATTCCTATCCACCATATCTATATCTACCCATTATTTCCTCTTTTCCCATCCCTTCACCCTCCTTTTGATCTTGATATGGATAGGGAAAAACCATCCAAGTATGCTAAATAGACAATCCAAGCCTTACTTTCTCTAATTTTTTTCTCCATCCACCACATCCCACTTGTACCTTCTCCATCCATTAATATTTTACTACCTTCAATGATCAAGCTATCCCCCCAAGCCTACCATATTGCCCTACTATTTTCCATGAATTTGGTAGAACTTCTCATTATTGTTTCAACACATCTATTGCACTACACCTAATGTGAGCCATCTCCTTCCCATTAGCTTAACTCCTCATATGTTGACATTATGATGATGTGGCTAGGGTGGAATGACATTAGCATGATGTATCCAAGTGCAAATTCAAGAAAATGGAAGTGGATCAAGTTTGTGAGAAAAATTATTTGAACAAGATATAAATAAAATTTATAAAGGTGAAATTCAAATGGGGGGAAAAGGTCCACAAGAGGAAATGCATGGAGAAAATGGAGTGAACCCTAAATGAGAACATGTGAAATAGAATCTCACATGCAAAAATTCCCACAAAGAGAAGATGAAGTCACAAAGGGATGGTAGGGAAGATGAAGTCCATTGATCTACAAACCTTTTCTTAGTCAATTTGACAATACACTTGTGGGAAAATGATAGGAAAGTGGAACTTGTGGCAAATCCACCAGGATGTGGAATGGGTTGTTTCACATGAAAATGCCCACAAATGTTTGGGTGGACATGATATTCTTGTATGGGGAAAAATTCTAAATGAACCAAACAAATGAAGAATATGTGAAGTTTAGATGGAAGATGGATTTCTGCAAGGTTAAAACTTAGTCAAATTTTTAGCACTCAAGACCTTTGTGAGAAAAAAAATGAGGAACTACACATTGCGATGAAAATGGATTGAATCAGATGGAGAGACAAAACTCGCATGGGAATAACTTTTTATCCTTAGCATATTTTACAAAACTTTTGAAGGAAACTAGGCTTAATTTTTCATTTTGTACCCAACTATGCTAAGAAACTTTGATATAGGACAACCCAAGATAACTTTCTTAGATCAGTTATAAGCTTGAGAAAATATGGATAAGGCACAAAATGGGAAGTGACTCAAGGAAGAAAGGAAACTACAAATCCGGGTCTCAATAAATCCCAAGGTGTAACACTTGAAATAACATCAATAATTGACATAAAAAATATCGATCATCAAGGTCTCACACTCATTGCTATTTTGTGAGAGCAATGTTTGACTAACCTACATATCTCCCTAACCTTTAGCTACTAACAATATGCATGCATACATGATAATGTATATGCATCCCTCAATAATTAAGAGAAGGATTATTTATGAACAATATTCATCTCAAATTTCTAGATCCATCCCTTAATAATGTAGTCAATTCCTCACAATATACAATCTTATACTTTGATTCTAATATATATATAAATTGACAAGTGGAAGAGTATATTTTATCAAAAATAATTTGAAGAGTAATATAAAAGTTAAAAGAGTCTTAAAGAAGGTTTTAAAAAGTGGTTAATTTGAATGCATAGTCCATTAAAATATTATTGAGTTTAATCAACATTAACTATATAAAATTATTTTGATATATTAGAGATCATTAAAAACATAATAATAAGATTGTTGTGTTAAATACAAAATGGTCTATTTGAATTAATAATCTATTAAAATAATTTCATTCTTAATCAACATAAACTATACAAAACTATTTTGATATATTAAAGAGATCATTAAAAATATAACCATAAGATTGAATAATTGTAGAGTCATACCATATAAGGCCTTCATAATGATGAACAACTTAATATGTGAAAATAAATTTATAATGCATATTATGCTATGGTGAATACTACATCACTTACATGATGATGAATTTGAAAAGTGTGGGCGCATAGTTTTCCCAACATTGGGACAAGATGGTTTAAACAATTATAGGGTGTATACTATAGTTAATTATTTTTATTGAGCTTTGACATCTACAAGACACAAAATATGGGTTTATGGAGAAATTCCAAGCAATATTATATGTATTGATTAATAAATTCTACATGAATGAACAATGAAAACAACATTTAAATTGTTTTAAAAATCATGTTACTTTTATCTCAAGATCCACTTCATTGATTAGAATGCTAATAAAATTTTATTGTTATTGTGATGCTTTATGTTCTCTTGGAATGCCAACAAGAAGTACATATTTTTTATTATGCATGGTTTCCATGATTAATTTTTTATAATTAGAACCCCTTTGAAACTATGTGTATAAAATATGTGAGTGCAAAAGCAAGCAATACAACACAATCAATGAAACATTATATTAGAGAATTCAAATAACAATCTAATCAAATTGAAAGAACAAACTCTCTAATGTCATCCCATTGTCCTCTATTTCCAAGAATTTTTCAAGTCATTATGGCTCTTAGATTGTATGTATGCACATGACTTGTCAAATGACAACTTGGAGAACGAGATGTTGAAAATGCAATAAACCTTTCTACATGATTGATTATTAGATGATTGTGCAAATATTGTGATAATGCTATGATATTAATAATGAAATTATGTGGTGTAATTGCATAAATTAAGATGCAGCTAATGGTAAAGCCATGATTAATCTAAATGATGCTAAGATGCAAATGCTAGAATGACAATGCTAAAATGCTAATAACAATGCTCTCTAAAATTTTGCAGAGTTTAACTATGCTCAATTCTCTATATGAAACGATGTAAATGAGGCTGTATTTATAGATTTCTCCAAGGCATCAACCTATGTGGCAGGATTCAATGATCTGGATTTGATTTGGAGAGATGACCGGTCGAGGATGAAGATGTTGGAGAGAATCAAGGAGTGTGTTCCCTTTAGTAGAACAAATTGCCAAATGTGGAGGAGAAAGCCAAGTGTCTCAAATTTGGTTATATTTTGTTGGAGATAAATGCTAATTAAATATTAAGAATATTTAATTTTATGAGACACATGATGAGGTGGAAGGAGAGAAGTTAGTAGAAATGTGACTAAATTCGAATTTAATAAAAGGGAGTTAATTAAATAAAACTAACTAATTAAAGTTGCTTATTTAATTAAGACATGAAGAAAATGATTTAGATAAGAAGAATTAAGGAAAGTGAACTATATAAATAAATTTTGCAATTTATTTATAAGTAGACGAATTAAAGATTTATTAATTAAATAACTTGTATATACTTAATTTTCTCCAGACCAATTTTAAGTGTATACATTTTGCCCCTCTTTGAAGTGGCGTGTTTACACATTGTTCCAAATAAAAAATTTGCTAGCGTTGAAAAAAAAATTGACATGCCCCAGACATTGATTTTCAAGTGATGATGGATATATGCCCCCTCGGGAGATAAATCAAGAAATTTTGAAGTTTTAGGATTTTTTTGAATTTTTAAGATTTTTATGATTTTTTGAATGATTTTTTGATGATTTTCAAATTTTATGATGTTGAAACAATTTATCTCCCAATAAATAATAATGATCTTGCCATTTGATTAATTGATTCCCTAGTGTAAAAATAAAAACAATCCCACTTAATTACCCCTTAAAAAGGTAAAAAGATGTGAAAAGGAGCTCATTTGATTCATTTGCATTCTGGAGATTGAGTTGATTGAGCACTTGGAGCAAAATGGTGATCTCGTTCCAAACCCACCGATTCGAGCGAGTTCGACGTCACAACTGCCCGATCGCATATGGACCTCTGGTACGTACCCTGAGAAACCACTTCGTGAATTTTGAAATATTTTTCCTGCGTTTTGCTTGTGTTTGAATTTTTGTGATTGCGTTTTACATTTGTTGGGTCAAACCATTCATTGGATCAGTGTTTCATGAATTAGCCTCTGACCTCTTGGGAGTCCCTTTTAATTGATTGACATCAAAATCAGTTGGTAGTTTCACACCTTGGTTTTTCAACATCAGAAAATATTTTTCTCCATCTTTTTCTAAGATTTTCTCCATGAATTTGTGGAATTTGGGATCTTGTTGAGCTTGTTGAATGTCTTCATCAGTGATTTCATCACTTTCGAGTTGGTGGAATCTATGAAAGAGATTTTCTTCTGCTTCTGCCATGATGTTTGGAGTTTCAATTTCCTTCTCTTTGAGTTTTTGTTTTTGAGATCTTATTAAAATGGGCATACAAGTGATAAAATTTTACTATACTTTGATCTTTGTTGAGGAGTGCCAAGGAGATACCTAAGTCAAATAGAATGATGGATTCTATTGATGAGACTAAGGTGATAAATCTGATGTACAACGTGTTGTTTTGTGATGAAGGATGATAAATCCTGATGATGAAACTCAACTAAAAATCAGAGATAGGTTTGATGATTTAGGCACTTTAAGATGGTAGATCCAAGTTTAGTTAAAATAATTTCACTTGCAAAGGCTAGTTTCTTCAAGTTTTAACTGATGTTTGGATGAGGAATAAACTTTTCTCTGGAAAAGATCCCTAAATCTGGTTTTAATTGTCTAACAGATGTTCAAATTAACTCTCTGTTTGTGACTCAGATGGATGCACTATAACAAGTTCAAGATGAGCTAAAAGATGGAATAGATGCGCTAAGAGATGGCCTGGATGCGCTAGACTATACCCTAGATGCGCCAGAACAGGGAATTTATGCACTAAAAGATCTATTGAATGTGTTGGAAAAGACTATGAATGTGCTAAAAGGTGTTGCAAATGCACTAGCAAAAGCCAAAGATGCGCTAGACTACCCCCTATATGTGGTAGAACAGAAAGCTGATGTACTGGAAACTGAGGTAAATGCACCATAATATGGACTAAGTGTGCCAAAAGGTGAAGCCAATGTGCTAGAAAAGACCCTATTTGTGCCGAAAAATGATATGAATGCGCTAAAACAAGCCAGAGATGCGCTAGACTGCCCCTAAATATGATTCAAGTTATCTGAAAAAGGGTCAACTTAGTTCTCTATTGTAGCATCAGGTAAGTGCGCTAAATAGATTGCAAATCCATTGGAAGATGGGACAAATGTGCCAGAATATGGCCTAAATGCACTGAAAGGTATAATGGATGTGCTGAAATAGAAACCAAATGTGCTAGAAAAGAACTCAGATGTGCCATAATATGAACTAAATGTGCTAGAAGGTGAGATAAATGTGCCAGAATATGAGCTAAATGCACTAGAAGGTGAGTTAAATGCAATAAACAAAACTTATATGTGCTGACAAATGAGGCAAATGCGCTGGAACAAACCTTGGATGTGCCAAACTAGAAATGGTCACCGTTTTTGAAAGTTTTTCCAGATTTTCTTGTTTTCAACTCAATGAATTGGGTATTTTTTGGATGAAAGATCTTTTGAACAATATGTTTTCTTGGTTTTCTTGTTTGTGGACCATGTGAATTAAGTGTTTTTTTTAATGGATGATCTCTTGAAAAATGATTTCAAACATAAGAACATGTTGTAAAATAGTTGTTTCACCCTATGATCTAAACATTAAGTGTATGTTTCAAGATCTGGTTTGATCCCTTTGATTTCCATAAGTATTAAACAATAGCAAACAGATCAGTCACTTTTCTAATGTCAAGGGTCATTTATAATATCACAACTCACATCTTAGAACTACATCAACTCACACAACCGTGTCACCCCCTAGAGGGCGCCCATGTTTTTGCCTTTCCCAAGTATTAACCAAAGTTGAATCCTCCACTTTTGGCCAGTAATCCTTGGTAGTTATATGGTGAGTATCTTAGGGGCAGATTCTTCCCTCCCCTTGCATTGTGAATATTAAAAATGTTTGAAAACTGACTTGGCTGGCAACTACACTTAAAGTTCTTAGTAAGGGTTTCCAATCGGTGCAGAAAATGATAAACTCCCTTAGGAGATCTCCGAACCTTTAGAACAAAGGCCTTGGGTATGGTTATCAATGCACACTATTGTTGAAAGTGAGTTTCCTCAAATTCACATTTGATTATAGTGGGTTGGAATACTTGGCTTAGGTCGTTCCTGTAGGGTGAATACTTTTTCCCACTATGACAGGCCTTCTAAAGGTGCTATTGTAATAAATGAAAGAGTGAGTTTGGCATTCTGGTCACCTAGTGAAGAGGAGAGCATAGGCCTATCACTTTACAAGCACAACATACATGGTGTTCATTAACCTCTTAATTAAACTAGATGCCTAATTTAATCAAAGGAAAAAAAAAATAACTCTAGCCCCTGCAAACACCATTAGTAGTTTCAGATAATTGTCTTTGATTGTGTTTAAAGTACATGCAAAACAAAAAGACATCAATCAGTTTCTAGAATTTTAAGTTTCTGCAAATAAAGACAAATGTGCTAAAACAAAAACCATACGCACTAAAAGATTCACTATATGCACTAATAAACACCCTAAATGTGCTACTCTGGAAAGCAAAAAATGAAAACCAAATCCTATATGCATTAGGAGAAGAAAAATGCACTGAAAGATCACATAGATGCGCTGAAAGAGAGTCTAGATGCACCAAAAGATCTAGTAGATGCATTGAAACAAGGACTGGATGCACCAAAAGAGCAAGTAGATGCGCTAAAAGATGCTTTGGGTGTGCTACATTGAAATTCATGACCAAACCTGCAAATAAAAACTTGCCAAAAAATATTAAAAATGGGGCTAGGCCCCACAGTGGGCACCAAATTTATGTGTGTATAAAATATGTGAGTGCAAAAGCAAGCAATACAACAAAATCAATGAAACATTATATTAGAGAATTCAAATAAAAATCTAATCAAATTGAAAGAAAAAACTCTCTAATGTCATCCTATTGTCCTCTATCTCCAAGGATTTTTCAAGTCACTATGGCTCTCAGATTGTATGTATGCACATGAGCTGTCAAATGACAACCTGAAGAATGAGATGTTGGAAATGCAATAAACCTTTCTACATGATTGATTACTAAATGATATGTTGTAGATGATTGTGCAAAGATTGTGATAATGTTATGATATTGATAATGAAATGATGTGGTGTAATTACATAAATTAAGATGCAGTTAATGGTAAAGCCATGATTAATCCAAATGATGCTAAGATGCAAATGCTAGAATGACAATGCTAAAATTCTAATAACAATGCCCTCTAAAATTTTGCAGAGTTTTACTATGCTCAATTCTCTATATGAAATGATGTAAATGAGGTTGTATTTATAGATTTCTCCAAGGCATCAGCCTATGTGGCAAGATTCAACTATCTGGATTTGATCTGGAGAGATGAATGGTTGAGGATGAATACATTGGAGAGAATCAAGGAGTTGTTCCCTTTAGTAGAACAAATTGCCAAGTGTGGAGGAGAAAGCCAAGTGTCAAAATTGGTTATAATTTGTTGGAGATAAATGCTAATTAAATATTAAGAATATCTAATTTCATGCGACACATGATGAGGTGGAAGGAGATAAGTTAGTAGAAATGTGACTAAATTCAAATTTAATAAAAGGGAGTTAATTAAATAAAACTAACTAATTAAAGTTGTTTATTTAATTAAGACATGAAGAAAATGATTTAGATAAGAAGAATTAGGGAAAGTGAACTATATAAATAAATTTTGCAATTTATTTATAAGTAGACTAATTAAAGATTTATTAATTAAATAACTTGTATTTAATTAATTTTCTCCAAACCAATTTTAAGTGTATACAGAAACAATTTCCAACATTCCAGTAAAGACACAATAACAACTTGATTTTATGTAGAATCCTTGAAAACCGAATTTCGACAACTACATATCAAAATGAAAATATATTATTTTATTTTAATTGAAATTAAAGTATGTAGTTGCAACGAATTATCTTTAAAATTGATAGATCTAAATATATATGTTTCTCTTCTTAATATAGGATTTCTATAAGTACTTAACTATACATTTTGCTATATTACACTTTTTTACTATGTATCAAAGTTAGTTTCCACTCACAAATTTGTAGTTGATAATTTATTTATTAAAAATAGAATATAAGGTTAAAATATTTTTAGTATTGCTTTATTTTAGTATAGCTTCTTATTATAGGTTAACAAATACCTCATATGACTTTAAGCTCAAAATATTCTTCCTTGTTTGTTACTTGATCTTGGTACATTAGAGGTTTAAAAATACTTCATATGTTTAACTAAATAAATTATTAACAAAATGTTCAAATAGATCACAAATATGATTTGATAATTATATTCTCAACAAAAATCCACTTTCTCTTGTTAGAGGTTTAAAAATACTTCATCTTGTTAGAGGTTTAAAAATACTTCATCTTGTTAGAGGTTTAAAATACTTCATACGTTTAACTAAATAAATTATTAACAAAAAGTTCAAATATATCACAAATATGATGTTGATGACTATGTTCTCAACAAAAATCCACTTCCAATAATTTTTTTAATTATAATTTATAAATTGGCTACTTTTATAAAGAAACCATCTTTTATAATTTTCTTGCTTTGTTTGATAAAAAAATTTAAATTAAATTAAGTACATATTATAACTCCATATATAATGGTAATGAGATGTATTGGAAAGAAATTTTAAGAGTTGCTAACATTAGGCATTGCAACCTACAATGTGTCATTCAAAAAAATAAATAGAAGTTGCTTATCAACAATTTGTAATACATCTAATAATTTCATTTCACTCTTTTTATAATAAAAATAATTTAATGTGAAATTATTATATTTCAAGTACATTTTGAAATAGGGTATGAGCATCCCTAATTATATACATAACATATACATAATATATTAATAAGTAATTTTTTTTGATAAATAAGGACTACTAAGAGGGTAACTCCCTATATACACATGCTCTATTGAGCTAGTTTTCATTACAATTATGTGCATCGAGGCTTTAGAAAGCATATTCCCTCAACTAATTTAGTAGCATGGAGGGGCTAGATAAATTTCCATAATAGCTCTTGCATAGAAGAAGAAAGTTTCCATGTTCCCTCAATCCAAACCTTCCTTATAGAGTGTTAATGCTTCAATGGTGATATTTTTATTTTTTACAGTGTTGGAATTAAATACGTGCCTATAATGCAACCTCCCATTGACATTATCTTAATCTTTGGAATCGCCTTCATAGCCTTTGGTTTCAATTTGATGCTCAAAATGTCTACCATTAACTATTACACTAGCTCCTTTCACCCCAATGCTTGTATTATAATTTCTATCACCCCCATTTTGAGTCTCTACCTTTTAGGCATAGACTAATGTTTTTGGTGGGCTGATTTTAGTATTAATGCTTCTCGAAACTAGCACCAGATGATGATATATGTGTTTATCCTATGGTTCGTGACATTTATTTTATTAATGTGGAATTTTTGGGTGGTTTCTCCAAAAAATTTATTGGCTCGCATGTTTTTTGCCTGTGGTTTTTTGTTTTTTCATTTAGAAATTATTGTTGCAGCAAATCAAAAATAGAGGGAGGAAATTTTATGGATCAATTTCTAATGTTTTTGTTGTGTAAAAGTGTCTTTGTTGTGAGGTTCCTGTGAGCAAGTGGAATTATTGAAAGTAGGTCATGTGGCTTGTTTCTACTATCAAATTTTGCATACATGGGCTAAATCAAGCTTTAGGGCAGTCAGGGTTAGGTGGCATTCTTCACGGTGAGGATTACTTATGTTGTTTACACATTACACAAGGTTGCCTCACCTTCGACTTGCATTCATGTGCCTCGACTTTGACTTGCATTTAGGGTTTTGAAGACACTTTCAGTCATCTTCTCTGAGGTAGTGAGTATTTGATGGTATAAGATACATTCTATATTTTGTGGCTCAGCTTTTGTTTCCAATCTCCTTCATTTTTGGGTGCTTTTTCTACATTCTTTTCTTACTGTTCAACATTGTTTTGCAACTGTTTTATTATATTGGCTCCTAAATCGTATATCATATCAATATTTGTAAGCAATCCTTCTTGGGCTCATTCCTTTTCAAAGGTTTTTATTTTGACTTCTTTCCACCAAGAGTTCTTGAAGGCATCACAATCTGTTTAGCTAAAGAAGGAGCAGTTATTACAAGCACATAGTGTTTAAAATGTGTGTTTGTGTTTATAGACTCCTAAGAATCCCCTTTCTAAGGGGTTACAACACGCTCCTCTTTATCTTAGAATTTCCCAGTTTATACATAGGTATTTGTTGGGGTCAAAGTTGTAAATGGCCATTAATCTGTACAATCTCACATTTGGATTTGATTGCTTTGATTGCAATTTAGGATTCATGAACTCCTTGTGAATGCCCATGTTCTCCTTTGGGTCACCTGGAAAGATAGGGATTTGGGCACCCTATTTTCTAGATTTATCTGGGTATTATGCATTTAATGAAGAATACTAAAAAGGGTTTGAATATTATTTTCTCTACAATTTTGGTTATGCTCTTTTTAAACTTTTGTAATGAAGGCCAAAACTCAAGTAGTTTAAACCAATTTCTAAATAGTATTGAGCAGTTTAAATCATTTGGAGCTTTTCTTCTAAATTATTTTGAAGGTTTGTTAAAATGGGTATATGAGTAATGAAATCTTTGGCTAGATTTATGCTGCTGCTAAATTTCTATATGTAGGTGACTACATTTAATAAAGCCATCGATCATGATTACATTAGTGGTAACAAAGATCTTTCTTATTAGTTTTTCATGCTACTAAAACTTCACTACTAATTGTTTCTGATACAAGATATCCAACATTCTCCATAGTTTTCTATATGTCAATCTCAATGAAAATATCAACCAAACATGGTAAGCATATAAATTTTAATTTCCATTTTTATTAAATCTTTGCATTCGTTCTTTCAATTTGTAACTTGTGCTAACTTTGTTACAACTTTCTAAGTACATGCACTTTTTGTAACAAGGAAATCTGAATCTAGAAGAGCACAACATACTAGCATAGAAAAAAACACATATTTCTAATGTATCAACACCAATACGATCCATTGTATTTGCAATTGCATCTTGTTTCCACACTCTTGAACTATGTGCAATTCCATATTGTGTAAGTGTAGTACCCCTTCGTTTTGCTTATGTTTTCAGATAGTACTTTTGCTTTGATAGACCAATGTACTATGTTGTTATTTGATCGCTGACATTAGAGTGATAATGGTTTTTATTTTTTTAGATGTGATGGTACACTATATGGATAATTATTGTTTGTGACATGTTTTATGGTTAGCATAGTTATTTATTTGAGTTGATATTGATATATGCTCATTTGTAGTTAATAAATGTTTTAATTTCGTCAGTTATGATGTGATACCGTATTGGTGAAGGGAATGGGATTGCATCACTCACTTGCAAGCGCCCTGTGATTCTACGATTTTCTCTTCATGGTGTGTTTGATTCATGATTTATATATATATACATGTACGACATATGTTTTATTATAGGATTGCAGGTACAGGACATCGACTCCACCTAGATTCACAAGTTTGAGCATGTCCATTGCCCAATGTAATTGTTGATTAGGAGATAGTAACAAGTTTTCCTAGTCAAGCCACAACCCTAGTCTCAGTGTGTCGTTAGTCTTTGTTTGGTATGCTTTGTTGTCTTGTTGTCCACATTTGCCTTGTCATTTATTTATTTATTTTGCAAGGTTTGTTATGTGGAAATTAATGTTAATTAATGCTTTTAATGATTTTTAATCAGTATTTAATTAATTTTTATTAATGTTGTTAGAAGCCTTGTATTTGATTTAATTAATTAAATTTAATTTATTTTATAAAGTAACTTAATCCTTGTGATTAAATTTATTTTATAAAGTAATTAAATTAAATTTAAATTAGAAATTATTATGTGAATTTGAATTATAAATTGCATAAAATCTTGTAATTATCAAAACAGGAAATATCTTGAATTGGTTGAAAGATATTTTAATTTTGACATGCGTGTTAGAAAATTAATTAATTATTGTTGTTGAAAATTTATTCTTAGAGAGAATTTTTGCAATAACTGAAAGAAGTAAGAGGTTACTTCACGGGAATGAAAAAAAAAGATTTTTTGAGAAAGTAGTTGAAAATTTGAAAAAACAAAGTTTTCAGAAAGTTTTTGGGCTCTGGTTTTTTTGGTTTTCTTCTTCTAGAAAAGTGAATTCTTGGAGGAGGCTTTGGCAAACTTGGAATCTACAGGCGAAGCTTTACATCAACCATCACTTTCTCAAGCTTCCAGATACAAGTTCTTTTAATTAGTTTATTGTTTTACAAATTGAAAATATTACCTGTACAAGAAATATTTGTGTAGAAGCTTTAATTTATTTTGTAGATATGAAAGCTTTTTGTGTTTGGAAAAACTTGTCATGAATATTTTAGTGTTTCTATAGAAAATTTTATAGTGAAATCAGAGAGCCTCTGTAGAAAATTATTTTAAACAATAGAAAACCCCAGAGGAAAACAATAGAGAAATTTATAAGTCTCTGTAGGAATGGATTTGAAAATCTTCTTGTTAAATTTTTTTTTTGGGGAAAATCTTATTTGTATTGGAAAGATCTGTTGGAGTTATGGGCAGACACTGAGAGGGGGGGTGAATCAGTGTCAAAAACTTTTTCAACTTCGACCAAGATGTTTAATTTTGATTTCCTTTTCTTTCAACAATAGAGTAGAGTAATCACTTTTGAAAGCACAAAGATATGACAACATTAACTTAGTCTATTTGACAACTTATGAAAATATGATTTGAGTGAGATATCTTGCATTTTCCAAAACATAGCTCAGATTTGATCTCAATATTCCTCTGATTAATGCATTCATGAGTTGAATGTAATTATTCATAAACAGAATTGAGAACAGTAATAATCCCAACAGTGAACTGAACCAACAACAACACAGAAAAGCAGAGAGCATACAGATGAACAAAGAGACAAAAGCTTTTGTCGAGTGGAAAACCCTCCTGGGGTATAAAAACCACTCCTAAACTGCCTTACTGGCTTAATCTTTAAAACCACTATTAACAATGCCTTATAGGCTAATTTTTGAGCACCAACTCAAGGAGCACCAACCCCTTACTCAGATTTCAGAATTACAATAATAATATTAGAGGATTTCTCTGTTTTCTAGTAAGCTCATAAATCTCTATTTTTCAGATTTTAATACAGAGCTTATTTCAATACATCTCTTGATACAGCCAAAATAACTATCTCTCAGAATTACTGGCCAGCAGCACCTCCACTGTTTTCAACACTGGTTTTTATATACATTTCAAGTATGTCTGTTATCAAGAAATCTTCAACAAGCATTTTTTACATGATTCTAAAACTCTCTTGCTATTATTAGACTATGAAGCTGATTCATAATGATCTGTAGATGATGGTAAAAAACAATAGTAACGCTTATCCAGAGAACTGCAAATCATCCATTATTTCAAAAATGTAACTGCTCAAAAAGGAAACTCAATGAATATTTAGCCATGTAACAGTTTTGAGATTCTATGCCAATCCAAAGAAGTCGGCATGCAACTATACTTAGAAAAATCCATGTCGGCCACAGTGTATGAGTTTTCGAAAATCATTTGCTGAGACAACAGTCGCCACGTGTTCTATTCTTTCCAATTGCTGAGACATCTAGACAAGTATGCCGAAGGCAATTATAACATTGATCGTTCCTTTGTCCCTATGCGTCGCCATGACCTTCTATCGTCGGGGAGAAACCATATCGAAGATCTTTTATGTTTCCTCGAGATCACATTTCTGTTATATTTGTTTCAGTTGCTTAGACACAAGAGTCTTTCTCACCGAGATGCCCTTTTGTTCCATTCACTATCGCTCTAGCCTTTTGATATCGGAGAGATATCTTGTAGACAAATCTTTGTTTTGCTGAGAGCCCTCATGATCAACATGTCACCGTAACAATTCAATACCTATGTCGAAAGCAACTTTATCATTGTCAGTCATCCCTCTGTTTGTCACTGTAACCTTCAACAGTTGGGGAGATGTTATATAGAATACCTTTTGTTTTACCGAAACCCCACTTGATACACATTAGTCACTGTGACACATGGTTTTTCTTGCCGACAAGACCATCTGTCCCAAGTGGGTTGCTATAACATGCCAACATCGGGGAGACCTCCCGTAGATTATATTGTGTCATACCGAAACAACCCAAACACTTTAGATCGCCAAGAGAATTCAATTCTCATACCGACAGAGACCATTTGTATTCCATCGGCAAGACATATCAATGTCGGGGAGACCTCTCATAGAATACTTCAGTCATACCAAAATTCATCCTTTCATCTGGTGTCGCTGAGACAATCCAGATCTTATGCTGACGAAGTCCCTTTATGTTCCATCGGCGAGACCGAAGGTCACTCGCCAAGACCTCTCGACGAAAACCCTAGCTCTTACCGAAGAGACTACCTTTATGTTTTCGGTCGGTGTAACAAATCGACTTCGCCAAGACCTTTCTTCGATGCACAAACTCTTACCGAGATGCATACCTTTACGTTGTCAGTTGGCAAGACATGAAAACCTCACCAAGACATTATATCGATAGCCATTAGTTTTACCGATAAGTCTCCATATGCATACGGTCGGTGAGACACACTTGAATTCGCTGAGATACTAAACTGAATACTCCAAGTCTAGCCGAAGTGAAACTTTTAATGCACCCGTCGGTGAGACCAAAAGAGTTTGCTATGACCATATAACGATGCCACAACTCTCGCCAATAGACTTCCACATGCACTAGTCGGGGAGACATTTCAAGTTTGATGAGACACTACCCCAATAAAAAAACTCTTGTCGATAAATTCATCTTCCTTCGGTCGATGAGGCAATATGTCTTCGCTAAGACATCATTCCGATGGGTATAACTTATGCTGATATGAACTTTCTTGTGTCGGTCGCCAAGACACAAATCGCTCGATGAAACAACATGTCGATAGGGATTTCTTATGCCGATGAACCACCTCATGTATTAGTCGATGAGACCCAACTCATTCGGTAAGACCTCTCAACGGTGAAAGATACTCATGCCGAAAGACTTTTCTTCAGTCGCCAAGACCACAATCAATGTCATGTCAAAAATTGCCTGTATGTAAAATCAAATCATTATGACATTAGAAACGTCTTGCCGATAGTCAACACAGATGTTTATTAGAGAAATGGATCGGGGAGACCCAAGCATTCTCACCCCGATATGTTCTTTCTTGTCACTAAAACAATGTACAAATAAGATAACCTGTGACTGCACGAAGCTCAAACTGATCAGTACCATAAGATATTAAAATTTTGAATGTAGACTGTCCACTAAATGCCAAGGCATGTAAACCATATAGACAAAACTATACCACCAAGATAAAGCATGAGAAACCAAACTAAAACTGTCAACAAGTAGAGTCAACTGAAAGGGATTTTGTCATCAAGGACAAACCATATGATCACAACTGAGATCCAACAAACTCCCCCTTTGTCCTTGACGGAAAAACACAAATGACTCTCCCCCTTTTTTCCTCAATGACAAAGGATAGAAGAGAAGAATGTGCAATGCCAAGAAACACAACTGAGAAGCCAACAAAATACCATAAGAACTGGCTGCAAATAGAGCAATAGTGCAGCAGACATATTGAATAATTTCACATCACCAATGCAAGATAGAGCATCATACTGTAACAACACAACTTCACTCACTTCAAATTTATAGAAATTATCAGAGAAATCAGTAGTAACACCCCATGCAATAACTCCCACTTCGAAATCAGAAACTTAATAACATCATGCAGATAATCTATCTTCAAGGTAGCACACCAAAGTTCTCACCTTTTGTTTCTATCAAATCATGAATTCAAGCAGCTTTCATATATATAACATGCACTCACTTTCACACACAGCACTCAATTTCAAAGTTCAAAAATAAGTCCCAGCCATACTCGATGAGGTTAATACTACCAGTCACCTTCCTCCATCGAAACACAAACATCAGAGCATATCCCATGAACATACACAGTTCTCAAGATTTTTGTAGCAACCTACTTAGATCAATGTACCATACTTTGAAGACCAAAACACTCAATTCCTTCATAACAACTTGCAAAAGACATTGTAAGTATCTTCATTTAGCACACAATCTTACCTCAGCTTCTTTATGCATGAAAGTCTCGATACTCTTCTCCCATACAAAAAAAAATAACTTGAAAGCATGTAAACTGCATAATTCATCATCAATTTGTTCTTTGTACACTCATCCTCAGTCCATATGAGAATTTCTATTACCACACCAAGAACGATGAAAAAATACCAAAGATAATTAATCTCAGCCCTCACACAACACCGAATAATGTCATCATAGAAATAACTCATAACATCAAACATGTTTTTTAATCACTGTTCTCCAAAGATAAATACATTGACATCACTTCAAAACAAAGGCTTTCTTATCTTTAATATATTGAGGAACTCATTTATATGTCTCCACACTGCTCAAAGATGTCATTAGGACATACCATTATTTCCAAAACCCAAGCATCCAAAAATTTCATCTAAAAACAAAGTGCACTGTCATTTCAAAAACTTCTGAAAATTGTCAACCACTAGACCAAGCAAAAACATTCCTTAACATCTTATACCGCCAAAAGCAAATGCAAGATGTCATACCTCATTCTAGACTCCATAGGGGTAAAATATATTACCATAATAGACTCCCCCTGAGTCTTTGCTTCTTCTCAAGACCTGGAAGGCAACACTTGTGCAAGGAGTGCACAAGGATTTTTCTCATAAGCATCTTTATTGCTCTTCTTGTCATCTTGATCGCTCTTTCTTCTCCACTCCAATGAAGACTTTTTCACTTGTTTGCTTAAAGTACCTGTCTTTCTATTGAATTTGCATTGTTGTACTTTATGTCTAATGTTATTACATCTGAAACAAATGACTTTGTGATTGTTTTGAGAAATAGATGACTTCCTACAGACATTTCCAACATTGTTCCCTACATTATTCTCACTTGTATTTATTCTACAGTCTCTTCTCAAGTGACCAAAATTGTTACAGTTGTAGCACACCACATCCTCATTTCTAGGGATATTAGAATGATTATTATTTGACCATCTTATGCAATCAATTGCCTTATGACCATAGTCATTACAAACATAACAATATCCTTGGAAAGAATGATTATA